>SKCR01037635.1:0-86017 GCA_019454045.1 Zanthoxylum bungeanum
TAGTTGGTTTACATGGAATCCATTTCGGACATCATGGCACTTTGCCATAATAGGGAGTCGATACCTTGTATCACTTACTCTTACGTAGTCAGTTCGTATTCCTCAATATGATTGACATCTTTATTAGGTGAGATCAGAAACCCATACCCCAGGTTATTTTTTGACTCTCTCCAACTTACGTGGTTCTTGTCTATTCGAAGATTATTGGTACAGTTTCATCCTTGATGAACTATTTGTGTTCCATTAAGGAATCGGTGCCTGGAACAGTATTACTCCGATTTTCATCGAGTTTTACTTTCCTCCCACTTACCACTGCATATAGGTATTCCTTTTAGGAAAACCGCATGGCGAGCAACAATTACATTGTTCTCTTGTGAGATGTATAAGTACTATACTTTGGTTTCCCTAGGATAACCTAGAACTTAGGCACTTTTCCGATTTGGGTTTTAGTTTGGTATCATCCAAACATATGCCTAGCATTCCCAAATAATCAGGAATGAGAAAACCCAGTTTCTTTCCTGTTCATATCTAATATGAAATATGTCTAATAGATTTTTATGGAACTTATTCAAAATAAATTTTGCACTGTTTATGCGTATCCATTGAAGGAAATGGTAGCTCAGAGCGACTCATGATTAACCTTATCATGTCCAACAAAATTCGGTTTCTCAGTTCGGACACACCGTCAAACTGACGTGTTCCGGGAGGAGTCCTCATTGAAAGAATACTATACTCCTTCAAGTATACGAGAAACTTATTGCTTAAGTATTTTCATCATGGTCTAACCGTGGTGTTTAATACTTTAGCCGATCTGTTTGTCTATTTCGTGTCGAAACTATAAAAGTTTCTGATACGTGTTTCAAAAGAAACACATAACCATATTCATATCCACCTCTAGCCTAGCTAGACATGGGCCCACTTACGTCACTATGACAAAGGGCTAACATATCGATGGCACTTACATTTTTACCAAGTAAAAGTACTTTAGGCACTTTGCCCAATAAACTAGATTCGTAGACATTATTTGAATGAAATCAAATCCGTCCAAGTACCCACTCTTCGAAAGTGTGGATATACGATTCTCGTTTAATTGTGTCCCAGACAACAATGCCATAAATAAGTCTCAACTGATTTACTCAGGTTTGAGCTATTTGTTTGTCATGTTATATGTTTGAGATTTATTTATATTCAAAATATAATTATTGTTATTCACATCTAATGTGTTTATCTCAATATCATCTTTATATAATAAAACACTTTAGTGTTCTAGAATATAAAGGTATACCCGCAACGGGTTAAACCCTGATATGAAGATAATGTTTATAGTCAAACTAGTTACATTTTAAGAGTTTCCTAATTTAAGTACATACCCTAAAGGTAAATCCTAAATTCAGGTATCTACGGTTAAAACAGTGAATTTCTTCCCGTTTCCAATTCACATATTAATCTCAACTGAAGTCAGTATCATGCTCTCAGCAGATTCTGCACACCAGTATATATTTATGTACCATACTCAGTATCTAAAATCCAATTTTAATACTACTAGTGAACATGTTTATGACAAACATATTTGAAGTCAGAGCCTTGCCCGTTCTTCAATTCCTTCATTTCTGCCTTGTCCTTACGGCAGTTACGCTTCTGTGTCCCCGTTTGTCACACGTTAGGCAGACATTTTTGCATATGTCATTTATCTTCCAAGAAGATTATAATGATTTTGCCTTTGCCCTTTTCGTTACCCCAGAAGCCTATGGCCAAGCCTTGGCCTTCCGGAATGTTGAAATGACATGCGCCTTGCGCTTCTTGCCTTATTGAAAACTTTGGCTTTGTCTCCTTGAGAATAGCCATTAACTCTCCAAGAGTTTACTATTACAATTTTTCTTCTAAGATCTAAGGATAGATCTATGAAGATCCTTCAATTTCATTATCATACTATAATGATCTAATCCTTAGTTCTAACTATGAAATTAAGGAGTCTGTTTGGCAAGCTTATTTGATTAAGCACTAAAGTTATCATCACATGAATCTTCCAAAGATCATGCTCTACTATTTGCTTAACTCCGGGCTTAGGCTTAAGATGTTATTTTATCAAATAAAGTAACTTCTTAGTATTCAGGACTATCCTGATTCATTATTCCCAATTTGAAAATTAAAGTCGTTTAATAACATTTTTCACCCAAGATTATGTTTTAAACACCAATCTTTCAATTTTATCTTGATTCTAATAGTCCAACTATTTAATCGACGATTTCAGGTACTATTCATTATAATGATTACTATAGACCAACTATATAATCAACTATAATTTAATAGATTAATTTCAATTATATTGATTACTATAATCCAATTATAAAATCAACTATAAATGATCAATTAAATTCAAATATATTGATTACTATAATCTAATTATATAATCAACTATAAATGAATTGTTTGAATACAATCCAACTGCTTTAAAACAACAATTAAGTATTAGTCCAACTAATAATTAATTTATTTGACGAATAATTGAATGAGCGCGTATGGAAAGTTACTAAACGAATATTGCAAATTTAATACTTGCCTCCCACTATTTTTCGGCGAGCCTCTAACCCTCTGTGGAGTACTCAGGAAACCTTGTTTCCTAGTGGGCTAGGATCCCGTTAAATAACACACCATTTTGACTTTAGCAAAAAAATTTTATGAATAATACTAGGTAGATCTCTAAGATCAATTGGATCCCATCCAATTCCTAGATCCAGTAGGTGGATATCCAAGTCCGAAACAACATATATCTTATATATGCCAATATATCCAATATATTGCCTAACCTTTTTCCTCTGAATCAACTAAGACTTGGCTTTGGCACAACAAACTTAGTAATCCCAGTTAAGCGGAACCCATTGACCATGGAAAGCTTCGTAATCAATGTCGATGGACAAGAAGTGATCTTGACTTTGGCCAACAAATCACAACTTGGACAAGACACCAATATGTTGGACAATTATGACCCATAGTGTCACTATTTGTACAGATCATAGTGTTGTTGTACAAATTAACTATGTGACAAATGAGATTGCACTCTTATCATTTGTGATTAGATCACCTAGATGTATAAATGATAGGAGATCCCTATGATTTGTTCCTGGACGGAGAATGATATGAGACAATATCAGTCTACGAAGGATAAATCATTAAATATCCCTAGTCAGAGTATTATCGAGATTGGACATCGATAAATACGTAAAAGTCTAGTATTACACTTGTGCGCGTTGTGAGGGCACAACAACATAATTCTCATATATTTGGGTATATGATACTCATGCAAGTGTAATAAGAGGTTGTGTTACACCGATGACATATGATTCGCACTCTAAATTAATCTAGGATTAATTAGAAGAGAGTGAAAATTAATCTGGGATTAATTGCAGAGATATTTTATCTGGGATAAATAATCATTAAAGAGAGATAACGATTAATTTGGAATTAATCGATTAATTGATATATTCGCTATATTAAAAGAAATTGGATTTCGACGCGGAATTAAAATTAGATTTTAATTCGGGCAAATGAGTTAATTTGGAATTAAATCGTTAGCGATGTGAATAGTGATTTCCATAGGTGTAATCATTTAATTACGACGCAACTAAAATTCATTAATTTGGAATTAGCGAACCCGAGCCCGGGATTATTTGCGAGCGCATTCGCATTTCGAATTCGAGTGCGGCACACAAGTCAAATCAAGCGTGAAATCGCTAGTCGCATCTAGCGTCACACATCAAGCGTCAAATCATGTCACTTTGAGTGATGTGACCATCGATTGATGTGATTGATGTAATTGATTGTAGTTGTTGGAATGGTTATTGCCATTTGACTTTTGGAGCCAAATTTGGTAAATCCATTTTATTGATTTTTCGTAAATCAAATAAAAGGTAATTCATTTATTTATTTTTGGAAAATATATAAGTGTTTGATTTACACTTTTCCAATTAATTTCAACACATCTCTCTGTTGGACAATTATGACCCATAGCGTCACTATTTGTACAGATCACGGTGTTGTTGTACAAATTAACTGTGTGACAAAGGAGATTGCACTCTTATCATTTGTGATTAGATCACCTAGATATTAAATGATGACAAGTCCATATGATTTGTTCCTGGATTGAGAATGATATAAGACATTATCAATCCACGAAGGATAAATCATTAAATATCCATAGTCAGAGTATTATCGAGATTGGACATCGATAATACGTAAAAGAACTAGTATTACACTTGTGCGTGTTGTGAGGGCCAACGGCATAGTTCTTATATATTTGGGTATATGATACTCATGCAAGTGTAATAAGAGGTTGTGTTTTACCGATTGTACGGGAAACAGCTTCGCTCTGGATAGACCCCTTCGGAATTCCAATGGTAGTATAACTATGTGTCTATGGAAATCCGAAATTAGGGTAGGTGTATTTGGTCTTAACCTGAGACTTGCACCGCTAATACTTGCGACAATCAATATACTTTGGTTATGGTCATCCAGGACTTTAACTGGTTCTGTGTACGCCGATACTGGGTATATTGAGAATCGTAGTGTATTGGGTGTGATGTCAAGATGGAAGTATCACTCCAGTTATAGTGGAGATGATGGTCACGTAGGATACGGGACTGGTTCTGTTAAATGCTGCAACTGTCGGGATAAAATGACAATGTCAGGTTTATCCGATTATAGAGACTAGTTACCAGACATCCGACATGTGCTTCATACGGGGCAGACACAATTCCAGCCCCAGGCCTAGCACGTGATCATCTGATACTGGATCGGAATACACAATACTGCGTATACTATGCCTGATATAGATCGCTTATTCATGTAAGCATGTTTCTGGAGAATTTGGTAGGCATGACGCTTTGCTAGAAGCCAACCTTGTCTTGTAAATCGGTACAAACGTAGTACGAGGTACTTACGTGTTCGGATAGTCCGACGACCCGATTTACTGCCAACATATCTGGGGATCTCATGGGTCGCTTCTCGAAGATTCACCGATGATGTATGACTCGCACTTTATTAATCTGTGATTAATTTATGATGAGAGAGAGAATTAATCTGGGATTAATTACGGAGATATTTTATCTGGGATAAAATATCAATTAAAGAGAGATAACGATTAATTTAGAATTAATCGGTAAATTAATATATTCAATATATTAAACGAAATTGGATTTCGATGCGAAATAAAATTAGATTTTAATCCGGGCGAACGAGTTAATTTAGAATTAATTCGTAAGCGACGTGAATAGTGATTTCGCTAGGCGTAATCGTTTAATTACGTCGCAATGGAAAATTCGTTAATTTGAAATTAGCGAACCCGAGCCCGGGATTGTTTGCGAGCGCATTCGCATTTCGAATTCGAGTGCGGCACGCAAGTCAAATCAAGCGTCAAATCACTAGTCGCATCAAGCGTCAAATCATCATGTCACTTTGAGTGATGTGATAATTGATTCATGAGTGATGTGACTTGATGGAGGTGGGTGAAAAGTGAAAAGGCTTGTACCTTTGACTTTTTAGAAAATTAAAAGTGGTATATGTTTATTAATTTTGGAAATTAACAAACACCTTTTACGCATTTTATTTTTCCCTCCTCTCTCTCTTGAAACCTTCACATTTTTTAGCCCAAAACGCTCCTCTCTCTCACACGGTCTTGGACCAATTTTCTTCTCAAAATTTTCTAGTTCTGCGCCGAGAGAATAAGGAAGATGGAGATGGTGATTTTTGTGGCATAAAAAATAACAAAGAGCTAGCACTCAAAAGAGGAAATACATAGGTGATAGGGAAACCATCTCTTGAGCAAGGAATCACCATTGTTGAAGCTTGGAGCTTGAAGATAAAGATGGAGTCCAAAATCCACCATGGCCGAAATCATGAAGCCCAAACCAGTTGGTTTACCGTGAGCATGACAAAAGAGGAGAGCATGAAGTGTTCTTCGTAGCATCCAATCCAATCGATGTGAGTATGATTCCGCCATTCTCCTTGTTGTATTCACTCGTTTTATGCTTTATAAATGATCATTGGGACTGATTGAAACCCAACAATGGTATCTTGAGCCATTTGAGCTTGAAACGAAAATTAGGGTTCTTGATTAAATTTGGGGCTTTTTGATTTACGCATGTTTTTGACAAATTGTTTGTTTAAATATGCTTGTATATGGATAACTTAGAGTTATATGTAATCAATTTGTTGAAAAATTAATTGGATTAATTTTCCCCAATTTGCTTAGTGTGGCCGAAAATTGTAAGATCCCTAATGTCTTGGTTTTTTGATTTTTTAATCATTGGATGTGTTGGAAATCAATTGGGGATGTTGATTTAAGTTTGAATGGATTCAATTGGATTGGATTTAAATTGGACACAAAATCCCCCTTTGGCCGAGACTTAAAGCATGTATATATGGGTTTGATTTTGATCAAAATGTGTTGGACACTTATTGATGTAATTGAGCATGATTAATTGTTTAAATTGTGTTTTGGAAATGTTGATTTATGTAATTAATTATGTTAAGCACTTTAGGTTAATTGAATTATAAAATTGGATTTTTATAATTTATTTAATTGGGCCTTAAATTGGATTTGGGCTTGTTATGAGGTAAAAGGGCTTATTGGGCTTTTTTGTACAAAGTTGGGTTTAGGCAAAAATTGGTTGGATCCAATTGAGCCCAAAACAGCATCCATAAAGCCCAAATGCGACTAATGGACCTTTAAAATTTAATTGGGCCTAATGGGCCTAAATGGATTTATGGGCTTATGGGGTAACTCCCGGATTGGATTTTGGTTATTCGGTTTGACCCGAGTTGACCAAAAGTCCATACCTTAAAGAAATTAATTAAAAGCCCATTGGACTTTAATTAAATTAATATTGGATATTAATCGGGCTTTGAGATCTATAACGATTAAATTTGGAATTTAAGTCGCAAAAGTTCAATAATAAAGTGTAGTATTTAATTTGGAATTAAATAGGGAATTAGTATTAAATACAAATTGAATTGGATTTAATTATGTAATTTAATTTAATTCGAGAATTCGTACTTTGAGTACCTATTCGCAAAAACGAGTTTGACTCGAGCAAAATCAAATCGTTGTTTGAACATTGGATGATCACTAATTATCAGATTAATTAATTTGATTAGATTGATTGATAACATGCTTGTGTGAATACATGATTGTGATGCATGAATAATGTATATCGGATGGATATTAGAAGGGTGGGGCAATTTTAGAAATTGTTGTAATAAATTTGATTTATTAATTGGACCTGCAAGTCCAGTCTTATCACCTCCATACTCTTTGTATTCTCTTCTCTCACCTATTCCCCTCATTGTAAATGAAGTTTCTTTAGAAGTGTAGTGTAACGGGTAGAAGTAATACATGTGCTAGCTGGAGAGAGAAAATGAGAGATTTGATCTAGGATCAATGTAAAGTATCCATCAGCATATCATTATTATTTATTTATACGCGCTTTATTATGTGTTTAGAATGCATGTTTAAGGGTGTATGATGATGAGACCTTAACAAAGATAATAAATTAGTTGCCAATTTGCATGCGAAAAACCCTCGCTAACATATTAAGCGTCTTTCCTTCCATTGAGTGATTCTCACTCAAGATCCGAAATGGCATTAGTTTGTTGGCCAAAGTCAAGGCCTTTGTCTGTCGAATATGTGTTTGAATCACGAAGGCTTTGTTCTATATCAGTGTCTTGTCCAAGTTGTGGTTTGTTGGCCAAAGTCAAGACCACTTCTTGTCCATCGACATTGATTACGAAGCTTTCCATGGTCAATGGGTCGCGCTTGACTGAGATCACTAAGTTTTTTGTGCCCAAGCCAAGGCTTAGTTGATTCAGAGGAAAAAGGTTAGGTAATACATTGGATGTATTGACATATATAAGATATATGTTTCGGACTTGGATGTCCCCCTACCGGATCTAGGAATTGGATTGGATCCAATCGATCTTAGAGATCTACCTAGTTAATTATCATATAATTTGTTGGCCAAAGTCAAGATTGTGTGATATTTAACGGGATCCTAGCCCACTAGGAAAACACGGTTTCCCCGAGTACTCGACAGAGGGTTAGAGGCTCGCTGAAAAAGTGGGGAGGCAAGAATTGAATTTGCAATATTTGTTCAATTACTCGCCATACGCGCTCAAACAATATCATTCGTCAAATCAATGAAATGTTAGTTGGACTAATATTTAAATTGTTGTTTTAATTAAAGCAGTTGGAATGTATTATAGTTGATTATATAATTGGATTATAGTAATCAATATATTTGAATTAATTAATTTCAATTTACAGTTGATTTTATAATTGGATTATAGTAATCAATGTAATTGAGGTTAATTATTTAAATTATATTTGATGATATAGTTGGACTATAATAATCATTATAATACATAGTACCACAAATCTTTGATTAAATAGTTGGACTATTAGAAATCAAGAGAAATGAAAGATTATTGTTTAAAACATATTCCTGGGTGAAAAATGTATTTAAACGATTATAATTTTCAATTTGGGAATAAAGTTTCAGGATGGTCCTGGAAAATAATAAGTTATTTTATTTGATAAAATAATGTTTTAAGCCTAAGCCCGGAGTTAAGCAAATAGTAGAGCATGATCTTTGGAAGATTCGTGTGATGATAACTTAAGTGCTTAATCCATTAAGCTTGTCGTAGTAGACTCCTTAATTTCTGAATCAGAACTAAGGATTAGATCCTTAAAGTATGATAAAGAAATTGAAGGATCTTCAAAGAATCTATCTTAGATTTCAGAAGTACTAAATTGCAATAAATAACTCTTGGAGAGTTAATGACTATTCTCAATGAGATAAAGTCAAAGTTTGCAATTAGGCAAGTAGCGCAAGGCACACCTTACTTCGATATTCTAGAAGGCCAAGGCTTGGCCAAAGGCTTCTGGAGTGTTGACAAGGGCAAAGGCAAAATCATTATAATCTTCTAGGAAGATAAAATGACATATCCCAAGAAGGAATTGAAGACGAGCAAGGCTCTGACTTCAAATATGTCTGTCATAATTATGTTCACTACTAGTATTAAAATTAGATTTAAATACTTAGTGTGGTACATAAATATATATTGATGTTCAGAATCTGTTTTGAATAGGATACTGACTTCAATAGAGATTTATCTGCGATTTGGAAATGGGACGAAATTCGTTGTTTTAACCGTAGATACCTAACTTTAGGAACTACCCTCGGGTGTGTACCTAAATTAGGAAACTGTTATAATGTAACTAGTTTGACTAGAAACATTATCTTTATATCAGTGTTTAATCCGTTGCGGATTGAACCTTTATATTTTAGAACACTAAAGTGTTTCATAATATAAAGATGATATTAAGATAAACACATTAGAAGTGAATAACAGTATTTATATTTAGAATATAAATAAATCTCACACGTATAACATGACAAACAATAGCTCAAACTGATTTGATCAGGAGAAACTTAAAAAGTGGAAATGTTGTCTGGGACACATTAAACAAGAATCGTATATCCACACTTTTGAAGAGTGGGTACTAGGACTAATTTGATTCCAATCAAATAAAGTCTATGAATCTAGTTTATTGGGCAAAGTGCCTATAACACCTTTACTTGTTAAAAGTGTAAATGCCACTGATCTGATAGCCCTATTCATAGTGAAGCAAGTGGGCCCATGTCTAGCTAGGCTAGAGGTGGATATGAATATTTCATGACCTTTACGGATGTGACATCTCGTTATGGTTATGTGTTTCTTTTGAAGAACACAAATCGGAAACTTTTGAAGTTTCGACAAGAAATAGACAAACAGATCGGCTGAAGTATTATACCGTCACGGTAAGACCATAATGGAAAATACTTAGCAATAAGTTTCTTACATACTTGAAAGAGTAAAGTATTCTTTCAACGAGGACTCCTCCCGGAACATGTCATTGTGACGTGTGACCGACTGAGTAACCGAATTTTGTTAGACATGATTAGGTTAATCACGAGTGCTCTGAGCTACCATTTCTTCAACGATACGCTAAACGTGCAAGAACTTATTTTGATAAGGTTCCATTAAAGTCTGTTTGACAGATATCATATTAGATATGAACGGGAAATAATCGGGTTTCAAATTCTTGATATAATTTGGATATGCTAGGCAAGTTTTTGGATTGATACCAACTAAACCCAAATATGATAAGTGCCAATTGTAGTAATCTTAGGATACCATAAGTATAGTACTTATTGTTTTGGTTTTATTCTAGGTCCCAAGATCATCAAACAAGCATGAAGATGTGTGAAATACATATCAAAGAAGTTGCGGAATACTTACATTGATCGGTTGAGACGATTTGGTGAAGAACAAAATTGATTTTCACCTCCAAAAACGCAACTGCAGTGACCAGTCCACTGCCTACTGTTTTTCAGATTTTGAGCTGAGATTTGAAGCTTCAATCTTCGTCTAACGATTCCCGGCTCGTGGGTGGGTTTCCCTAACACCTTCGTATGCCTCTTATAAGTGTACTAGCACTTGGATCTTGCCACAAAATCCACAAATAGCCTCCTCAGCGCTCACGTTTTTCTTGACAGAAAAACAGTGAGTTTTAGCCCCTTGGGCGTGAACATGAAGAGATGGAGAAGAGATAAGAGTTGTCTAGGGTTTACTAAAATCCATCTAATGAATAATAATAATTTTCTAAGTGTAGAGAGAGATTTTTTGTTTATATACTTTAGGTAAAACCATTTCACCTTTTACCCTAAACTTGGTAGTGTGGGTAAATGGTTTTCCAAAAGTAAAACAAGGTAGTTGGGTGGTAGGTACACCTACCACACATGGGCCCCACATATTTGAATTCAAAATTCAAATATCTCTACGAACATTTGCCGCGGCTCGGTTTCGTTTAATCCGATTAAACGAACTTCCGTCGTTAAATAATTAAATCTAATTTAATTAAATATCGATGCGACGCAAATATATTACGAACGTCGTTTACGAATTAATTCTAAATTAATTCGTTCGTTCGCATTAAAGTCCGACTTTAATTTCGTAATGAAATCCAATTCATATTAATATATCCGATATATTAATTTTAGCCCATTCGAATAAATTAAATAGAAAAATCAAATTTAACTATTAAATTTATTTTACCGATTAATTCCAAATTAATCGCGTTCTCTCTCTTTAGACGATATTTTATCCCAGATAAAATATCTCCGTAATTAATCCCAGATTAATTTTCTCTCTCATCGAATTAATCCCAGATTAATTAAAGTGCGAGTCATACATCATCGGTGAATCATTGGGAAGCGACCCATGAGATCCCCGGATATGTTGGCAGTAAATACGGTCGTCGGACTATCCGAACACGTAAGTACCAAGTACTACGTTTTACCGATTCACAAGACAAGGTTGGCTTCTAGCAAAGCCCATGCCTACCCAATTCTCCGGAAATATCCTTACAGGAATGAAGGATCTGTATCAGGCGTAGTATACATCGTATAGTGCATATCGATCTAGTATCGGATGGTCACGTGCTAGGCCTGGGGCTGGAGTTGTGTCTGCCCCGTACGAAGCACATGTCGGATGTCTGGTAACTAGTCTCTATAATCGGATATACATGACCTAGTCATAATATCCCGATGGCCGCGCAGCACTTAAGAGCACTAATACCGTATCCTACGTGACATCATCTCCACTATGACTGGAGTGATACTTCCGTCTTGACATCACACCCAATACTCTACGATTCTCAATATACCCAGTATTGGCGTACACAGAACCGGTTAAAGCCCTGGACGACCTCAACCAAAGTATATTGATTGTCGTAAGTATTAGCGGTGCAAGTCTCAGGTTAAGACCAAATACACCTACCCTGATGTCGGACTCCCATAGACACACAGTCATACTACCAATGGGATTCCGAGGGGGTCTATCCAGAGCGAAGCTGTTTCCCGTACCATCGGTGAAACACAACCTCCTACTACACTTGCATAAGTATCCAATACTTAAATATATGAGAACTATGCCCGTTATGCCCTCACAACGCGCACAAGTGCAATACTAGTCTTTTACGTATTTATCGATGTCCAATCTCGATAATACTCTGACTAGGGATATTTAATGATTTATCCTATGTGGACTGATACTGTCTCATATCATTCTCCGTCCAGGAACAAATCATAGGGACCTCTCATCATTTATATCTATCTAAGTGATCTAATCACAAATGATAAGAGAGCAATCTCCTTTGTCACATAGTTAATTTGTACAACAACACCATGATCTGTACAAATAGTGACGCTATGGGTCATAATTGTCCAACAATCTCCCACTTGGCCTATAGCCAGTCACTCGAGTGCCTAACACCCGAACTATGTACGGTTGGCTCAAATTGCTGAGAAAAGGTTTCGTCAGCGGATTTACATGATTATCGTCTGATGCGATTTATACGATCATCACATCGCCATGATGTATGATCCGAACGAATCAGATGAATATCGAAGTATATATCTGGATCGTTGATGAGACCATTAATTCTTTAGCCTGTGCTGACGCCTAGCTCAGCTGCTAACAGAACTATATCTAATCTAATTAGATTTATTATCGACCCAAATGGCTTCTATTGCTGCCTCAGCAGCTGCAATAATCCGCATTTGTTGTTTATATGGTAACAATATCTTGCTTGGAAGATTTCCAGCTCACTGTTCCGGTATTCAAACTTTATAGTACCGTTTGCGACTTTAGTCGTCTTTATCGGTTTGGAAACTTGCTACAGTGATCCCAGTCACTTCAAGTTCTCCTTCTCCATAGACTAAGACAGCATCCTTAGTTCTCTGAGATACTAACGGATGTTCTTAACTTCAATCCAGTGACTATCACTCGGATTGGTCTGATTGTGTCTCCATACGCTCAAAGCGTATGAGACACCAGGTCACGTACATTTTAAATGTACAATTTCTCAGAGAGTGTTAACAACTTTAAATCTATCCCAATAGATCTTTATTCCTAGAATAAAGGTTGTTACTCCTAAGAATTCTACGGAGAATTATCTCGAAAGCCAAGCTTTCGCCGATTGTTTTATGGGAATATCATTTCCAAGAAATGACATATATTATCATTATTTTATACAGGACATTCATTGTCAGTGCGCTCCCACTAACCTCCTTATATACACAAGAATTATTTTCGTTTTGAATTAAATCATAAACCATTATGATTACATCAAAACGTCAGCTCCAAGAACCTTATGCTTGCTTCAATCCAAACATGGATCGAACAACCCGCAAACCTAGTTTGCTGGTTTAGGTACGACAAAATCGTCAGGATGTTATAAACATCCTCCAAAAGGTTTCCGTTTAAGGAAAGCGATTTTGATCTTTAACTGACACATTTCATAAATGTACAATTTCAGCAAGCATTATCCAAATGGATTTACTGTGGCAACAGGTAAAAGGTTGAACCGTAATCAACACAATGTTGATAACGATACCTTTTCATTAAAAGCCTAGCTTTGTACGTTGGTTGGTCCATGTATGTCAAGACTTATACTGTACCAGTAGGCATAATGCCTTGTGGTACATCAACTAGTGTCCAAACATAGTTGGTATACATGGAATCCATTTTGGACTCATGACACTTTGCCATAAAAGGGAGTCGATACCTTGTATCACTTCCTCAAACGTAGTCGGTTGGTCTACCTTAATAAGATTGACATCTTTATGAGGTGAGATCAGAAACCCATACCCCGGGTTGTTTTCTGATTCTCTCCGATCTACGCGGTTCTTGTGTATTCGAAGATTAATGGTATAGTTTCATCCTTGATGAACTATCTGTGATCCATTAAGGACTTCGTGCCTCGAACAGTATTACTCCGACTTTCATCGAGTTATACCATCCTCCCACTTATCACTACATATCGGTATTCCTCTTAGGAAAACTGCATGGTGAGCAACAATAACATTGTTCTCTCGTGAGATGCATAAGTACTATACTTATGGTTTCCCCTAGGATAACCTATTATTGGCACTTATCCTATTTGGGTTTTAGTTTGGTATCATCCAAACATATGCCTAGCATACCCAAATTATCAGG
Organism: Zanthoxylum bungeanum; assembly: GCA_019454045.1. NCBI lineage: Eukaryota > Viridiplantae > Streptophyta > Magnoliopsida > Sapindales > Rutaceae > Zanthoxylum > Zanthoxylum bungeanum. Next base: position 14,095 of record SKCR01037635.1, read on the forward strand.
AATGAGAAACCCGGTTTCTTTCCCGTTCATATCTAATATGATATCTGTCAAACAGATTTATATGGAACCTTATTCTAAATAAGTATTGCACTGTTAATGCATATCCGTTGAAGGAAATGGTAGCTCAGAGCGACTCATGATTAACCTTATCATGTCCAACAAAATTCAATTTCTCCGTACGGACACACAGTCAAACTGACGTGTCTCGGGAGGAGTCCTCATTGAAAGAATACTATACTCTTTCAGGTATGTTTGAAACTTACTGCTTAAGTATTTTCCAATACGGTCTTACCGCGACGGTTTAATACTTTAGACGATCTGTTTGTTTACTTCGTGTCGAATCTCTAAAAGTTATCGATTTGTGTTCTTCAAAAGAAACACATAACCATAACGTGATGCCACATCCGTTAAGGTCACGAAATATTCATATTCACATCTAGCATTGCTAGATATGGGCCCACTTACTTCACTATGAATAGGGCTAACAGATCGGTGGCACTTTCACTATTACCAAGTAAATAGTGTTTCAGGTACTTTACCTAATAAACTAGATTCGTAGACTTTATTTGAATAGTCAAATCAGTCCTAGTACCCACTCTTCAAAAGCGTGGATATACGAGTCTTGTTTAATTGTGTCCCAGACAACAATGCCACAAATAAGTCTCTACTGATCAAATCAGTTTGAGCTATTATTTGTCATGTTTTATATTTGAGATATTATTTATATTCAAAATATAAATTCTGTTACTCACATCTAATGTGTTTATCTTAATATCATTCTTTATATAATGAAACACTTTAGTGTTCTAGAATATAAAGGTCTATCCGCAACGGATTAAACACTGATATAAAGATAATGTTTCTAGTCAAACTAGTTACATTATAACAGTTCCTAATTTAAGTACATACCCAAAAGGTAGTTCCTAAACTTAGGATTCTACGGTCGAAACAGCGACTTCGTCCCGTTTCCGATTCGCAGATTAATCTCAGCTTGAAGTCAGTATCCTGCTCACAGCAGATTCTGAACATCAATCCATATATTTTATGTACCATACTAAGTATTTTAAAATCCAATTTTAATACTAGTAATAGACATAATATTGACAAACATTCTTAAAGTCAGAGCCTTGCCCTTTCTTTAATTCCTTCGTGTCTGCCATATCCAAACGGCAGTCACTTTAGGATATGTCATTTATCTTCCCAGAAGATCATAATGATTTTGCCTTTGCCCTTTCAAATATTTCAGAAGCCTTTGGCCAAGCCTTGGGTTTCTAGAATATTGAAGTATGGTGCGCCTTGCGCCACTTACCTAATTGCAAAGTTTGACTTTATCTCCTCGAGAATAGTCTTTAACCCTCCAAGAGTTATTTATTGCAATTTTAATACTTCTTAAATCTAAACATAGATTTATGACAAGTATATCGAATTAAGCACTTAAGTTATCATCACATAAATCTTCCAAAGATTATGCTCTACTATTTGCTTAATTCTTGGCTTAGGCATAATAGGTTATTTTATCAAATAAAGTAACTTATTATTTATTTCCAGGACCATCCTGAAATTATTCCCAATTTAAAATATAGTCGTTTAAATACATTTTCACCTAGGATTATGTTTTAAACTACTAATTTTCATTTATCTTGATTCTAATAGTCCAACTATTTAATCAACGATTTGTGGTACTATGTATTATATTGATTATTATAGTCCAACTATACAATCAAATATAATTTAAATCAATTAACCTCAATTACATTGATTACTATAATCCAATTATAAAATCAACTGAAATTGAAATTAATTAATTCAAATATATTGATTACTATAATCCAATATATATAATCAACTATAATACAGTCCAACTGCTTATTAAAACAACAATTTAAATATTAGTCCAACTAACATTTAATTTATATGACGAATAATTTGAATGAGCGCGTATGGCAAGTAATTAAACGAATATTGCAAATTCAATTCTTGCCTCCCACTATTTTTCGACGAGCCTCTAACCCTCTGTCGAGTACTCGGGAAACCGTGTTTCCTAGTGGGCTAGGATCCCGTTAAATATCACACAATCTTGACTTTGGCCAACAAATTGTATGATAATTAACTAGGTAGATCTCTAAGATCAATTGGATCTCATCCAATTCCTAGATCAGGTAGGGAGACATCCAAGTCCAAAACATATATCTTATATATGCCAATACATCCAATGTATTACCTAACCATTTTCCTCTGAATCAACTAAGCCTTGGCTTTGGCACAACAAACCTAATGATCCCAGTCAAGCGCGACCCATTGACCATGGAAAGCTTCGTAATCAATGTCGATGGACAAGAAGTGGTCTTGACTTTGGCCAACAAACCACAACTTGGACAAGACACCAATATAGAACAAAACTCTCGTGATTCAAACACATCTTCGACGGACAAAGGGCTTGACTTTGGCCAACAACCCAATGCCAGTCTCGGATCTTGAGTAAGAATCACTCAATGGAAGGAAAAACGCATGATATTTGATGAGGGTTTTTCGCGTGCAAATTGGCTACCAATTTATTATCTTTTTAGGTCTCATCATCATACACCCTTAAACATGCATTCTAAACACATAATAAAGCGCATATGAAAATAAATAATAATGATATGCGGATGGATACTTAACACATTGATCCTAGATCAAATCTCTCCCTTTCTCTCTCAAACTAGCACTTGTATTACTTCTACCCGTTACACTACACTACTAAAGAAACCTCATTTACATTGAGGGGAATAGGTGAGAAGAGAATACAAAGAGAATAGAGGTGATAAGGCTGGACACGCAGGTCCAATTTAATAAATCGAATTTATTACAACAATTTCCAAAATTGCCCCCACCCGACTAATATCCATCCGATATACATTATTCATTCATCACAACCATGTATTCACACAAGCATGTTATCAATCAATCTAATCAAATTAATTAATCTGATAATTAGTGATCATCCAATGTTCAAACAACGATTTGATTTTGCGCGAGTCAAACTCGTTTTTGCGAATAAGTACTCAAAGTACGAATTCTCGAATTAAATTAAACTACAACATTAAATCCAATTTAATATGTATTTAATACTAATTCACTATTTAATTCCAAATTAAATATTACACTTTATTAATAAACATTTTACGACTTAAATTCCAAATTTAATCGTTATGGGTCTCAAAGCCCGATTAACGTCCAACGTCAATTTAATTCAAGTCCAATGGGCTTTTAATTAATTTCTTAAGGCATGGACTTTGGCAACTCGGGTCAAACCGAACCAATCAAGGAGTAACCCCATAAGCCCATAAATCAATTTGGCCCATTAGGCCCAATTAAACTTTAAAGGTTCATTAAGTCGCATTTGGGCTTTATGGAAGTGGTTTTGGGCCCAATTGGATCCAATCCAATTTGCCTAAACCCAACTTTGTACAACAAAGCCCAATAAGCCCATTTACAACTTTAAAAGCCCAAATCCAATTTAAGCCCAATTAATTAAATTATAAATTCCAATTTCATAATTTAATTACCTAAAGTGTATTACATGATTAATCATCCAAATCAATATTTCCAAAACATCAAATTTGTCCAATTAATCATGCTAATTTCATCATCATCACATGTCCAACATATTTAATGAAAAATCAAACCCATTAACCATGCTACAAAGTCTCGGCCAAGGGATGTATTTTATGTCCAATTCGGTTTCAATCCAATTAATCCACAATCGACATTAAATACACTTCCCGAATGATTTCCAATACATCCAATTATCAAAATCAAAAAATACCAAGACATTAAAGGGCATATACCATTCGGCCAAGGTAAGTAATTTGGGGATTTTTGTTCAATTCAAAATTCAATCCAATTAATTTCAAATTAACATCATCCTACATGATTCTAACTCATCCAATGAATCAAAATCAAAAAATCCAAGATTTCCAAAATACCTATACATTCGGCCAAGGCATAAATATTGGGGGAAATTTGATCCAATCACAATTTCAACAAATTGATCCAATCAATCTTTCAATAACATTTAAGCATACTCAATCATCCAATTTCATAAATCATGCTCAAATGATTTTACCCAATTTTAAGCCCTAAAAGTTTCATGCTTGAACCTAGGCTCTTGATGCCATTGTTGGTTTTATTCTAGGTCCCAAGATCATCAAACAAGCATGAAGATGTGTGAAATACATATCAAAGAAGTTGCGGAATACTTACATTGATCGGTTGAGACGATTGGTGAAGAACAAAATTGATTTTCACCTCCAAAAACGCCCACTGCAGTGCAGTCCACTGCCTACTGTTTTTCAGATTTTGAGCTGAGATTTGAAGCTCAATCTTCGTCTAACGATTCCCGGCTCGTGGGTGGGTTTCCCTAACACCTTCGTATGCCTCTTAGAAGTGTACTAGCACTTGGATCTTGCCACAAAATCCACAAATAGCCTCCTCACTGCTCACGTTTTTCTTGACAGAAAAACAGTGAGTTTTAGCCCCTTGGGCGTGAACATGAAGAGATGGGAGAGAGATAGAGTTGTCTAGGGTTTTCTAAAATCCATCTAATGAATAATAATAATTGTCTAAGTGTAGAGAGAGATTATTTTGTTTATATACTTTAGGTAAAACCATTTCACCTTTTACCCTAAACTTGGTAGGTGTGGGTAAATGGTTTTCCAAAAGTAAAACAAGGTAGTTGGGTGGTAGGTACACCTACCACACATGGGCCCCACATATTTGAATTCAAAATTCAAATATCTCTACGAACATTTGCCGCGGCTCGGTTTCGTTTAATCCGATTAAACGAACTTCCGTCGTTAAATAATTAAATCTAATTTAATTAATATCGATGCGACGCAAATATATTACGAACGTCGTTTACGAATTAATTCTAAATTAATTCGTTCGTTCGCATTAAAGTCCGACTTTAATTTCGTAATGAAATCCAATTCATATTAATATATCCGATATATTAATTTTAGCCCATTCGAATAAATAAATAGAAAAATCAAATTTAACTATTAAATTTATTTTACCGATTAATTCCAAATTAATCGCGTTCTCTCTCTTTAGACGATATTTTATCCCAGATAAAATATCTCCGTAATTAATCCCAGATTAATTTTCTCTCTCATCGAATTAATCCCAGATTAATTAAAGTGCGAGTCATACATCATCGGTGAATCATTGGGAAGCGACCCATGAGATCCCCGGATATGTTGGCAGTAAATACGGTCGTCGGACTATCCGAACACGTAAGTACCAAGTACTACGTTTTACCGATTCACAAGACAAGGTTGGCTTCTAGCAAAGCACCATGCCTACCCAATTCTCCGGAAATATCCTTACAGGAATGAAGGATCTGTATCAGGCGTAGTATACATCGTATAGTGCATATCGATCTAGTATCGGATGGTCACGTGCTAGGCCTGGGGCTGGAGTTGTGTCTGCCCCGTACGAAGCACATGTCGGATGTCTGGTAACTAGTCTCTATAATCGGATATACATGACCTAGTCATAATATCCCGATGGCCGCGCAGCACTTAAGAGCACTAATACCGTATCCTACGTGACATCATCTCCACTATGACTGGAGTGATACTTCCGTCTTGACATCACACCCAATACTCTACGATTCTCAATATACCCAGTATTGGCGTACACAGAACCGGTTAAAGCCCTGGACGACCTCAACCAAAGTATATTGATTGTCGTAAGTATTAGCGGTGCAAGTCTCAGGTTAAGACCAAATACACCTACCCTGATGTCGGACTCCCATAGACACATCAGTCTACTACCAATGGGATTCCGAGGGGGTCTATCCAGAGCGAAGCTGTTTCCCGTACCATCGGTGAAACACAACCTCCTACTACACTTGCATAAGTATCCAATACTTAAATATATGAGAACTATGCCCGTTATGCCCTCACAACGTGCACAAGTGCAATACTAGTCTTTTACGTATTTATCGATGTCCAATCTCGATAATACTCTGACTAGGGATATTTAATGATTTATCCTTTGTGGACTGATACTGTCTCATATCATTCTCCGTCCAGGAACAAATCATAGGGACCTCTCATCATTTATACATCTAAGGTGATCTAATCACAAATGATAAGAGAGCAATCTCCTTTGTCACATAGTTAATTTGTACAACAACACCATGATCTGTACAAATAGTGACGCTATGGGTCATAATTGTCCAACACTTATACATCTCACCAGAGAACAATTAGATTGTTGCTCAACTGCGGTTGTCCGAAAGGAAGACCGATAGGCAGGGTAAGTGGGAGGATAGGAAAACTCGAGACAAATCGGAGTAATACGGTTTCAAGGCACATATCCGTAAATGGAACTAAATAGTTCATCAAGGAGAAACGATTACCAATAAGCTTCGAATAACACAAGAACCGCGTAAGTCGAAAGAGGCAGAAAACAACCTGGGGTAATGGGTTTCTGGCTAACCTCGAAAAATTCTATCTTTGAGATATAACATACCAACTACTAATAAAGGATGAGGTAGTGATACAAGGTATCGACTCCCGATTATGACAAAGTTTCATGAGTCCGAAATGGATTACATGTATATTAACAAGTTTGGATACTAGTTGATGTACCGAAAGACATTGTGCCTATCGGTACTGTATAAGTCCTTCAAGGAAGACATACATGGAAGGCAACATACCAACGTATAAAACTAGGCTTTTAGCGGAAAGGTATCGTTATCACATTGTGTTGATTTCGATTCAACCTTTTACCTGATGCCATGGTAAATCCATTGGATAATGCTTGCTAATGATTCATGTTTCATAGATGAAATATGTCAGCTTAACGAGAAAATCGCTTTCCTGAAAAGGAAACCTTTTGGAGGATATTTACAACATCCTGTCAATTTTGTCGTACCAAAACTAGCAAACAAGGTTTGCAGGTTAATCGATCCATGTTTGGATTGAAGCAAGCATAAGTTCTTGGAATTATCGTTTTGATGTAATCATAAGGGTTATGATTTATTCAAAATGAAAAGATTCTTATGTATATAAGAGGGTTAGTGGGAGCGCACTGACAGTGAATGTCATACAATAATGATAATATATCATTTCTTGGAAATGAGATTCCCATAACTATCGGTGAGCTGGCTTTCATGAAACTCTCTGTGAACTCGTACATTGAAAAGTATGTGACCTGGTGTCTCATACGCTTTGAGCATATGATTCACAAATGAGCCAATCCATATGATAGTCACTAGATTGATGTTGCGAACATCTGTTAGTATCTTAGAGAACAAAGGATGATGTCTTAACTTCTAGAGATGGAGAACTTGAAGTGACTGGGATCACTGCTACAAGTTTCCCAACCGATAGAACGGTACTATACTGTTTGAATAATGGTACAGTGAGCTGGAAATCTTCCAAGCAAGATACTGTTACCGAATAAACAACAAATGTGGGTCATTACTGCAGCTGAGGCAGCAATAGAAGCCTTCTGGGTCGATAAATATATCTAATTAGATTAGATATAATTCTGTTAGCAGCTGAGCTAGGCGTTAGCACAGGCTAAAGAATTAATGGTCTCATCAACGATCCAGACAAATACTTTGATATTCATCTGATTCATTCGGATCATACATCGTGGCGATGCGATGATTGAATAAATCGCATCAGACGATAATCATGAAAATCCGCTGACGAAAGTATTTCTCAGCAAATTTGAGCGAACCGTACATAGTTCGGGTGGTAGACACTCGAGTGGCTGGCTATAGGCCAAGTGGGAGATTGTTGGACAATTATGACCCATAGCGTCACTATTTGTACAAATCACGGTGTTGTTGTACAAATTAACTATGTGACAAAGGAGATTGCACTCTTATCATTTGTGATTAGATCATCTAGATATATAAATGATGAGAGGTCCATATGATTTGTTCCTGGATTGAGAATGATATAAGAAAGTATCAATCCACGAAGGATAAATCATTAAATATCCCTAGTCAGAGTATTATCGAGATTGGACATCGATAATACGTGAAAGACTCGTATTACACTTGTGCGTGTTGCGAGGGCACAACGACATAGTTCTTATATATTTGGGTATAGGATACTCATGCAAGTGTAATAAGAGGTTGCATTTTACCGATGGTACGGGAAAAAGCTTCGCTCTAGATAGACCCCTTCGAAATTCCAATGGTAGTATAACTATGTGTCTATCGAAATCCGAAATCAGGGTAGGTGTATTTGGTCTTAACCTGAGACTTGCACCGCTAATACTTGCGACAATCTATATACTTTGGTTGCAGTCGTCTAGGACTTTAATAGGTTCTGTGTACGCCAATACTGGGTATATTGAGAATCGTAGTGTATTGGGTGTGATGTCAAGATGGAAGTATCACTCCAGTTATAGTGGAGATGATGGTCACGTAGGATACGAGAGTGGTTCTTTTAAATACTGCAGCAGTCGGGATAAAATGACAAGGTCAGGTTTATCCGATTATAGAGACTAGTTACCAGACATCCGACTTGTGCTTCGTACGGGGCAGACACAATTCCAGCCCCAGACCTAACACGTGATCATCTGATACTGGATCGGAATACACAGTACTACGTATACTACGCCTGATATAGATCACTTATTCCTGTAAGCATGTTTCTGGAGAATTGGGTAGGCATGGCGCTTTGCTAGAAGCCAACCTTGTATTGTAAATCGGTACAAACGTAGTACGTGGTACTTACGTGTTCGGATAGTCCGACGACCCGATTTACTGCCAACATATCCAGGGATCTCATGGGTCGCTTCCCGAAAATTCACTGATGATGTATGACTCGCACTTTATTAATATGGGATTAATTTATGATGAGAGAGAGAATTAATCTGGGATTAATTACGGAGATATTTTATCTGGGATAAAATATCAATTAAAGAGAGATAACGATTAATTTAGAATTAATCGGCAAATTAATATATTCGATATATTAAACGAAATTGGATTTCGACGCGGAATTAAAATTAGATTTTAATTCGGGTGAACGAGTTAATTTAGAATTAATTCGTAAGCGACGTGAATAGTGATTTTGCTAGGCGTAATCGTTTAATTACGTCGCAATGGAAAATTCGTTAATTTGGAATTACCGAACCCGAGCCCGTGATTGTTTACGAGTGCATTCGCATTTCGAATTCGAGTGCGGCACGCAAGTGAAATCAAACGTCAAATCGCTAGTCGCATCAAGCGTTAAATCATCATGTCACTTTGAGGGATGTGACAATTGATTCATGAGTGATGTGACTTGATGGAGGTGGGTGAAAAGTGAAAAGGCTTGTACCTTTGACTTTTTAGAAAATTAAAAGTGGTATATGTTTATTAATTTTGGAAATTAACAAACACATTTTACTCATTTTATTTTTCCTTCCTCTCTCTCTTGAAATCTTCACGTTTTGGAGCCGAAAACGCTCATCTCTCTCACACGGTCTTGGACCAATTTTCTTTTCAAAATCTTCATGAGCAAGGAACTACCATTGTTAAAGCTTGGAGCTTGAAGATGAAGATGGATTCCAAAATCCACCATGGCCGAAATCGTGAAGCCTAAACCAGTGGGTTTACCGTGAGCATGACAGAAGAGGAGAGCATGAAGTGTTCTTCGTAGCATCCAGTACAATCGATGTGAGTGTGATTTCGCCATTCTTCTTGTTGTATTCACTCGTTTTATGCTTTATAAATGATCCTTGGGACTTGATTGAAACCCAACACTCTCATTCTCTATTTCTCTCTACTTCAAACGCCCATGGAGACCAAAATGGTTACTGGTTTTCAACAAACCTGTGAGCAGTGAGGGAAGCAAAGAGTGTGATTTTGTGGCAAAATCACAAGTGCTAGCACACTTACGAGACATGCGAAGGTGATAGGGAAGTCCACCAATGAGCTGGGAACCATTCGACGAAGCTTGGAGCTTGACGAAGGACCAAAATGGAGGCCAAACCAGTGAGCACTCACAACTCATTGCCGAATGGAACAGAAGGCAGAATCTGAAATTTTGTTGCCTCCGCATCGCTCAACCGATCGATGTAAGTATTCCACAACTTCGTCGATATGTATTCGCACTTGATTCATGCTTATTATTGATCTTGGGACCTTAATAGAAACCAACAATGGCATCTAGAGCAAGGTTTGAGCATGAAAAAGTTTAGGGCTTAAAATTTGGGTAATTTCTATTTGAGCATGATTTGAATAAATTGGATGTTTAAGTATGCTTAATACATGTTGAATTGAAGTTTGATTGGATCAATTTCAAGAAAATTGATTTGGAATAATTTTCCCCAAATTTTATATGTTGGCCGAATGTAGTGTTGCCCTATTAGTCTTGGATTTTTTGATTTTTGATTCATTGGACGAGTTAGAATCATTCGGGAATGTGATTTAATGTCGATTGTGGAATTAATTGGATTGAATTCGAATCGGACACAAATCCCCTCCCTTGGCCGAGACTATGTAGCATGTATATTGGGTTTGATTTTAATCAAAATGTGTTGGACATGTGATGATGAAAATGAGCATGATTAATTGTGTATATTGATGTTTTAGAAATGTTAATTTGGGTAATTAATCATGTTATACACTTTGATAATTAAATTGGGAAAATTGAATTTTTGAAATTTAATTATTTGGGCCTTAAAATTGGATTTGGGATTTAATGTTGTAATTGGGCTAAATGGGCTTGGTAATACTAAGTTAGGTTTAGGCAAATTGGATTGGATCCAATTGGGCCCAAAAACGCATCCATAAAGCTCAAATGCGACTTAATGGACCTTTAAAGTTTAATTGGGCCTAATGGCCAAAATTGATTTATGGGCTTATGGGGTAACTCCCGATTGGACTTTGGTTATTCGGTTTGACCCGACTTGACCAAAAGTCCACGCCTTAAGAAATTAATTAAAAGCCCATTGGACTTTAATTAAATTAACGTTGGACGTTAATCGGGCTTTGAGACCCGTAACGATTAAATTTGGAATTTAAGTCGTAAAAGTTCATTATTAAAGTGTAGTATTTAATTTGGAATTAAATAACGAATTAGAATTGAATGCATATTCAATTGGATTTAATGATTGTAGTTTAATTTAATTTGAGAATTCATACTTTAAGTACTTATTCGCAAAACGAGTTTGACTCGAACAAAATCAAATCGTTGTTTGAACATTGGATGATCACTAATTATCAGATTAATTAATTTGATTAGATTGATTGATAACATGCTTGTGTGAATATATGGTTTCGATGCATGAATAATGTATATCGGATGGATATTAGATGGGTGGGGCAATTTTAGAAATTGTTGTAATAAATTTGGAATTTATTAATTGGACTCGCGTGTCCAGCCTTCACCTCCATACTTTTGTATTCTCTTCTGACCTATCCCCTCAATGTAAATGAGGTTTCTTTAGAAGTGTAGTGTAACGGGTAGAAGTAATACATGTGCTAGCGGGAGAGAGAAATTGAGAGATTTGATCTAGGATCAATGTGTAAAGTATCCATCTGCATATCATTATTATTTTTCATATGCGCTTTATTATGTGTTTAGAATACATGTTTAAGGGTGTATGATAATGATACCTTAACAAAGATAATAAATTGGTTGCCAATTTGCACTCGAAAAACCCTCGCAAAATATTAAGCCTTTTTCCTTCCATTGAGTGATTCTCACTCAAGATCCGAGACTGGCATTAGCTTGTTGGCCAAAGTCAAGGTCTTTGTCTGTCGAGGATGTGTTTGAATCACGAGAGCTTTGTTCCATATCAGTGTCTTGTCCAAGTTGTGGTTTGTTGGCCAAAGTCAAGACCACTTCTTGTCCATCGACATTGATTACGAAGCTTTCCATGGTCAATGGGTCGCGCTTGACTGGGATCGCTAAGTTTGTTGTGCCAAACTCAAGGCTTAGTTGATTCAGAGGAAAAAGGTTAGGTAATACATTGGATGTATTGGCAAATATAAGATATATATTTCGGACTTGGATGTCCCCCTATCGGATCTAGGAATTGGATTGGATCCAATCGATCTTAGAGATCTACCTAGTTAATTATCATACAATTTGTTGGCCAAAGTCAAGATTGTGTGATATTTAACGGGATCCTAGCCCACTAGGAAACACGGTTTCCCGATTACTCGACAGAGGGTTAGAGGCTCGCCGAAAAATAGTGGGAGACAAGAATTGAATTTGCAATATTCGTTTAATTACTTGCCATACGCGCTCATCAAATATCATTCGTCAAATAATTAAATGTTAGTTGGACTAATATTTAAAATGTTGTTTTTAATAAATAGTTGGACTATATTCAAACTATTCATTTATAGTTGATTTTATAATTGGATTATAGTAATCAATATAATTGATTTTAATCTATTAAATTATAGTTGATTAAATAGTTGGACTATTGTAATCATTATAATAAATAGTACCTAAATCGTTGATTAAATAGTTGGACTATTAGAATCAAGATAAAATTGGAAGATTGACATCTAAAACATAATCCTAGGGAAAATGTATTTAAATGGTTTAATTTTCAAATTGGGAATAAATTTCAGGATGGTCCTGGAAAATAATAAGTTACTTTATTTGATAAAATAACATATTATGCCTAAGCCCGGAGTTAAGTAAATAGTAGAGCATAATCTTTGGAAAATTTATGTGATGATAACTGTAGTGCTTAATCCATTATACTTACCGCAGTAGACTCCTTAATTTCTAAATCAGAACTAAGGATTAGATCCTTAAAGTATGATAATGAAATTGAAGGATCTTCTTAAATCTATATTTAGATTTTAGAAGTACTAAATTGCAATAAATAACTCTTGGAGAGTTAATGACTATTCTCAAGGAGATAAAGTCAAAGTTTGCAATTAGGAAAGTAGCGCAATGCGCACTTTATTTCGATATTCTAGAAGGCCTAGGCTAGGCCAAAAGCTTCTGGAATGTGAAAAAGGGCAAAAGGAAAAATCATTATAATCTTCTGGGAAGATAAATGACATTAAAAATGTCTGCCTAATGTGGCAAACGGGATCGCGGAAGCGTGACTTCCGTTTGAACAAAGCAGACATGAAGGAATTGAAGACGAGAAAGGCTCTGACTTCAAATATGTTTGTCATAATATATTCACTACTAGTATTAAAATTGGATTTTAGATACTTAGTGTGATATAAATATATATTGATGTTCAGAATATGTTTTGAACATGATACTGACTTCAATTGAGATTTATCTGCGAATTGGAAACGGGACGAAAGTCGTTGTTTTAACCGTAGATACCTAACTTTAGAAACTACCCTCGGGTGCGTACCTAAATTTGGAAACTATTATAATGTAACTAGTTTGACTAGATACATTATCTCTATATCAGTGTATAACCCGCTGCGGGTGAACCTTTATATTCTAGAACACTAAAGTGTTTTATTATATAAAGATGATATTGAGATAAACACATTAGATGTGAATAACAGAATTTATATTTTGAATATAAATAAATCTCAAATGTATATAATGACAAACAAACAGCTCAAACTGATTTGATCAGAAGAAACTAATTGTGGCATTGTTGTCTGGGACATAATCAAACAAGACTCGTATATCCGCACTTTTGAAGAGCGGGTACCAGGACTAATTTGATTCCATTCAAATAAAGTCTACGAATCTAGTTTATTGGGCAATATGCCTATAACACATTTACTTGATAAAAGTGTTAATGCCACCAATCTGTTAGCCCTAGTTCATAGTGAAGCAAGTGGGCCTATGTCTAGCTAGGCTAGAGGTGGATATGAATATTTCGTGACCTTTACGGATGTGGCATCGCGTTATGGTTATGTGTTTCTTTTGAAACACAAATCGGAAACTTTTATAGTTTCGACACGAAATAGACAAACAGATCGGCTAAAGTATTAAACCGTCACAGTAAGACCGTAATGGAAAATACTTTAGCAATAAGTTTCTTATATACTTGAAAGAGTAAAGTATTCTTTCAAATGAGGACTCCTCCCGGAACACGTCATTTTGACGGTGTGTCCGAACAAGATAAACCGAATTTTGTTAGACATGATAAGGTTAATCATGAGTCGCTCTGAGCTACCATTTCCTTCAACGGATAAGCTTTAACAGTGCAAGAACTTATTTGAATAAGATTCCATAAAAATCTGTTTGACAGATATCATATTAGATATGAATGGGAAAGAAACCGGGTTCTCATTCCTGATATTTGGGTATGATAGGCATATGTTTGGATGAAACCAAACTAAAAACCAAATTGGATAAGTGCCAATTGTAGGTTATCCTAGGGATACCAAAGTAAAGTACTTATACAACTCACATGAGAACAATTAGATTGTTGATCACCATGCGGTTTTCCTAAGAGGAATACCGATATGCAGTGGTAAGTGGGAGGATAGTAAAACTCGATGAAAATCAGAGTGATACTATTCCAGGCATCGAATCCTAATGGAACACAAAATAGTTCATCAAGGATGAAACTATTACCATTAATCTTCGAATACACAAGAACCGCGTAGGTCGGAGAGAGTCAGAAAACAACCTGGGGTATGGGTTTCTGATCTCAACTCATAAAGATGTCAATCTTTTGAGGTATACCAACTGACTACGTATGAGGTAGTGATACAAGATATCGACTCCCTATTATAACAAAGTGTCATGAGTCCGAAATGGATTCCATGTATATCAACAAGTTTGGATACTAGTTTATGTACCGCAAGGCATTGTGCCTATTGGTACTATATAAGTCTTCAAGGAAGACATACATGGATGGCAACATACCAACGTATAAAGCTAGGCATTTAGTGGAAAGGTATCGTTATCAACATTGTGTTGATTACGATTTAACCTTTTACCTATTGCCACAGTAAATCCATTTGGATAATGCTTGCTAAAGCAGTGTATTTCATTTATGAAATATGTCAGCTGAAAAGGAAACCTTTAGGAGGATGTTTACAACATCCTGTCGATTTTGTCGTACCAACACTAGCAAACAAGGTTTGTGGGTTATTCGATCAATGTTTGGATTGTAGCAAGCAGAAATTCTTGGAATTTTCATTTTTATGTGATCATAATGGTTCATGATTTAATTCAAAACGAAATGATTCTTGGGTATATAAGAGGGTTAATGGGAGCGCACTGACAGTGACTGTCATAAAATAATGATAATATGTCATTTCTTGGAAATGATATTCCCATAAAATAACTATCGGCGAAAACTTGGCTTTCGATAAAATTCTCTGAAAACTCGTACATTGAAAATGTACGCGACCTGTGTCTCATACGCGTTGAGCATATGGATTCACAAACAGACCAATCCAAGTGATAGTCACTGGATTGATGTTAAGAACATCCGTTAGTATCTTAGAGATCTAAGGATGCTGTCTTAATATATGGAGATGGAGAACTTGAAGTGACTGAGATCACTGTAGCAAGTTTTCTAACTGATAAAAACGACTATAAGTCGCAAACGGTACTACAAAGTTTGAATAACGGAACAGTGAGTTGGAAATCTTCCTAGCAAGATACTGTTACCGAATTAACAACTAATGGGGTTATTGCAGCAGTTGAGGCAGAAATGGAAGCCTTCTGGGTCGATATAAAATATAATTAGATTAGATATAATTCTGTTAGCAGCTCAGCTAGGCGTCAGCACAGGCTAAAGAATTAATGGTCTCATCAACGATCCAGATACATACTTCGATATTCATCTGATTCGTTTGGATCATACATCGCGGCGATGTGATGATCAAATAAATTACATCAGACGATAATCATGAAAATCCGCTGACGAAAGCTTTTTCTCAACAGCTTGAGCCAACCGTACATAGTTCGGGTGTCAGACACTCGAGTGACTGGCTATAGGCCAAGTGGGAGATTGTTGGACAATTATGACCCATAGCGTCACTATTTGTACATATCATAGTGTTGTTGTACAAATTAACTATGTGACAAAGGAGATTGCACTCTTATCATTTGTGATTAGATCACCTAGATGTATAAATGGTATGAGGTCCCTATGATTTGTTCCTGGACGGAGAATGATATGAGACAGTATCAGTCCACGAAGGATAAATCATTAAATATCCCTAGTCAGAGTATTATCGAGATTGGAGATCGATAAATACGTAAAAGACTAGTATACACTTGTGCGCGTTGTGAGGGCACAACGGCATAGTTCTCATATATTTGGGTATAGGATACTCATGCAAGTGTAATAGGAGGTTGTGTTTTACCGATGGTTGGGAAACAGCTTCGCTCTGGATATACCCCCTCATAATTCCATTGGTAGTATGACTATATGTCTATGGAAGTCCAAAAACAGGGTAGGTGTATTTGGTTTTAACCTGAGACTTGCACCGCTAATACTTGCGACAATCAATATACTTTGGTTGAGGTCGTCCAGGGCTTTAACAGGTTCTGTGTACGCTAATACTGGGTATATTGAGAATCTTAGTGTGTTGGGTGTGATGTCAAGATGGAAGTGTCACTCCAGTCATATGGAGATGATGGTCACATAGGATACGGGACTGGTTCACTTAAATGCTGCAGCTATCGGGATAAAATGACCAGGTCATGTTTATCCGATTATAGAGACTAGTCACCAGACATCTGACATGTGCTTCGTACGGGGCAGACACAATTCCAGCCCCAGACCAAGCACGTGATCATCCGATACTGGACAGAAAAATAAACAATACTACGTATACTACGCCTGATATAGATCCTTTATTCCAGTAAAGATATTTCCGTAGAATTGGGTAGGCATGGCGCTTTGCTAGAGGCCAACCTTGTCTTGTAAATCGGTATAAACGTCGTGGTTGGTACGTACGTGTTCGGATAGTCCAACGACCGAATTTACTGCCAACATATCCGGGGATCTCATGGGTCGCTTCCCAAAGATTCACCGATGACGTATGACTCGCACTCTAAATTAATCTGGGATTAATTAGAAGAGAGAGAAAAATAATCTGGGATTAATTGCAGAGATATTTTATCTAGGATAAAATATCATTAAAGAGAGATAACGATTAATTTGGAATTAATCGATTAATTGATATATTTGATATATTAAAAGAAATTGGATTTCGACGCGGAATTCAAATTAGATTTTAATTCGGGTGAACGAGTTAATTGGAATTAAATCGTTAGCGACGTGAATAGTGATTTCGCTAGGCGTAATCATTTAATTACGACGCAACGAAAATTCATTAATTTAGAATTAGCGAACCCGAGCCCGAGATTATTTGCGAGCGCATTCGCATTTTGAATTTGAGTGCGGCACGCAAGTCAAATCTAGCGTCAAATCGCTAGTCGCATCTAGCGTCACATCAAGCGTCAAATCATGTCACTTTGAGTGATGTGACCATTGATTGATGTGATTGATGTGATTGATTGTAGATGTTGGAATGGTTGTTGCCATTTGACTTTTGGAGCCAAATTTGGTAAATTCGTTTTATTGATTTTTTGAAAATCAAATAAAAGGTAATTCACTTATTTATTTTTGGAAAATATATAAGTGTTTGATTTACACTTTTCCAATTAATTTCAACACATCTCTCCTTCTCTATTTCTCTCTACTTCACACGCCCATGGAGGCCAAAAAGCTTACTGGTTTTCAACAAAACCGTGAGCAGTGAGGGAAGCAAATAGTGTGATTTTGTGGCAAAATCACAACTGCTAGCACACTTACGAGACATACGAAGGTGATAGGGAAGTCCACCCATGAGCCGGGAACCATTCGACGAAGCTTGGAGCTTGACGAAGGACCACAATGGAGGCCAAACCAGTGAGCACCCACAGCTAACTACCGAATGGAACAGAAGGCAGAATCTGAATTTTGTTGCCTCCAAGTCGCTCAACCGATCGATGTAAGTATTCCGCAACTTCGTCGATATGTATTCACACTTGATTCATGCTTATTATTGATCTTGGGACCTTAATATAAACCAACACAATATGGAACAAAGCCTTCGTGATTCAAACACATCCTCGACGGACAAAGGCCTTGACTTTGGCCAACAAACCAATGCCAGTCTTGGATCTTCAGTAAGAATCACTCAATGGAAGGAAAAACGCTTAATATTGTTTGAGGGTTTTTCGCGTGCAAATTGGCAACCAATTTATTATCTTTGTTAAGGTCTCATCATCATACACCCTTAAACATGCATTCTAAACAGATAATAAGGCGCGTAAAATAAAATAATAATGATATGCGGATGGATACTTAACACATTGTTCCTAGAACAAATCTCTCATTTTCCTCTCTCCCGCTAGCACAAGTATTGCTTCTACCCGTTACATAACACTTCTAAAGAAACCTCATTTACATTGAGGGGGATATATTAGAAGAGAAATACAAAGAGTAAGGAGGTAATAGGCTGGACACGCAGGTCCAATTAATAAATTCTAAATTATTACAACAATTTCCAAAACTGCCCCACCCATCTAATATCCATCCGATATACATTATTCATGCATCGCAACCATGTATTCACACAAGCATGTTATCAATCAATCTAATCCAATTAATTAATATGATAATTAATGACCATCCAATGTTCAAACAACGATTTGATTTTGCGCGAGTCCAACTCGTTTTGCGAATAAGTACTCAAAGTACGAATTCTCGAATTAAATTAAACTACAACATTAAATCCAATTTAATATGTATTTAATACTAATTCACTATTTAATTCCAAATTAAATATTACACTTTATTAACGAACCTTTACGACTTAAATTCAAAATTTAATCGTTACGGGTCTCAAAGCCTGATTAACATCCAATGTTAATTTAATTAAAGTCCAATGGGCTTTTAATTAATTTCATAAGGCATTGACTTTTGGTCAATATGGGTCAAACCCAAATACCAAAGCCCATTTAAAGGATTCACCCTTATAAGCCTAGAAACCAATTTAGGCCCAATTAATTCATTAAGGTCCATTAGTCATAATTGGACTTTATGGATATGATTTTTGGCCCAATTGGATCCAACCAATTTAGCCTAAACCCATCTTGGTACAACCAAGCCCATTTAAGCCCAATTACAACTTTTCAAGCCCAAATCCAATTTAAGCCCAACATAATTATATTCCAAAATTCCAATTTCACAATTTAATTACTCAAAGTGTATAGCATAATTAATTACCCAAATGAATATTTCCAAAACACCAATTAGCCTAATTAATCATGCTTATAAACAATAATTAGTGTCCAACACAATTGATCAAAAATCAAACCCATTAACTGTTGGTTTCTATAATATGTCCCAAGGAAAGATTAAGCATATGAAATACAACAATGAATATATATTAAAATATGAAGTATGGCGGAATCATACTTACAATGCTTTAGTGATGAAGAAAATCAAACCAAAAGTGGAAGCTCCAAGGTTGATGATTTTCGGCCAAGGAAGACAAGAGGTGGAAAGCTCCAAGCTTTGTGTATTCCAAGCTCTTTGATGGTTTCCCTATCACCTCTTTATGATCCCTTGAAGGTGCTAGCCTTTGTTGTGATTTTTCAATGCACAACTTCTTCAAATCTTGCAACAAAATTGAAGAAATGGAGAGCAAAAACTGCATGCAGTTTTCGGCAATTTGAGAGAGAAAGGTTGTGTTGTGTAATTATTTTTTGTTACCAAAAATCAATTTATATTTATGCCATAATATTTATTAAATTAATAATAAACTTATGACACAAATCATGCAATGGCTTAGAGTGTCAAACACTCAAACTCCATGCATAACCATTGAGTGTATTGTACACTATCACCATGCAATGCATTAACCATTAAATAATGCATATAATGACATGTGTCATGTGGGCCCCACACGTTTCCAAATGAAAGTGGGCCCATGTGCACTCACGCGTTCGGGTTCGATATTTCCGAAATACCGAACTTACGTCGCGACGTTAATTAAATCGAATTTAAATAAATAATTGCGCCTGGCGAAATTATTATTTACGTCGCTAACGAATTAATTCTAAATTAACTCGTATGCCCGAATTAAAATCTAATTTTAATTTCGCGTCGAAATCGAATTTCGATTATTATATCGAATATAATAATTTTATCGATTAATTCCAAATTAATCGTTCTCTCTCTAAATAAGGCACTTTATCCAAGATAAAGTTTCTCCGCAATTAATCCAAGATTAATTAAGTCCGAATCAAATATCATAGGTGAATCTTCAGGAAGCGACCCAAGAGATCTCCGGATATGTTGGCAGTAAATACGGTCGTCGGATAATCCGAACACGTACGTACCTCGTACTACGTCTTTACCGATTCACAAGACAAGGTTGGCTTCTAGCAAAGCACCATGCCTACCCAATTCTCCAGAAATATTCTTATAGGAATATAAGATCTATATCAAGCGTAGTATACCGTAGTATTGCGTACATCGATCCAGTATCGGACGATCACATGTTAGGCCTGGGGCTGGAGATGTGTCTGCCCCGTACGAAACATATATCGAACATCAAGCAACTAGTCTCTTTAAATCGGACAATCCTGACCTGGTCATATTGTCCCGACGGTTGCAACCTTTTATAGAGTACTAGTTCTGTGTCCTGCGTGATCATCACCTCCATATGTCTGAAGTGATACTTCCATCTTGACATCACATCCAGTACACTACGATTCTCGATAAACCCAGAAGAGGTGTACACAGAACCGGTTAAGGTCCCCAACCACCAAAACCAAAGTTTACCGATTGTCGCAAGTACTAGCGATGTAAGTCTCAGGTTAAGACCATATACACCTACCCTGATGCGGCCTCCCATAGACACGCAGACATACTACCAATGGGATTCCGCGGGGTCTATCCAGAGCGAAGCTGTTTTCCGTACCATCGGTAAAACACAACCTCCTATCGCACTTGCATAAGTATCCAATACTTAAATATATGAGAACTATGCCGTTGTGCCCTCACAACGTGCACAAGCGCAATACTAGTCTATTCCGCATTATCGATGTCCGATCTCGATAATACTCTGACTAGGGATATTTAATGATTAAACCTTTATGGATTGATACTGTCTCATATCATCTCAATCCGGTATTAATCATATGGACTTTCGCCATTTATATATCAAAGTAAATAATTTACAAAATGGCAAAAGGCAATTTCATTATCACATAGTTAATTTTGTACAATAATACAATATCATTTACAAACAGTGACGCTATGGGACATAATGTCTAACATTAACATGCTTAAAGTCTAGGCAATATGGGGAATTTTTTTCCAATTCAAAATTCAATCCAATTAATTTTCAAATAAACAATTCCCAATTGTTTCAAGTCATCCAATGATCAACGAAATAAAAAATCACCAAGACATTAGGGTTCTATACCTCTCGGCCAAGCCAACCATTTTGGTGAAAATTTGTCCAATTCAAAATTCATCAAATTGACAATGCATAACACCATGTTATCAATATTTAAGCATACTCAAACATCCAATTTCATCAAATCATGCTCAAATACATTTTACCAAATTTTAACCCTAAGTTCAAGTTTCATGCTTTTACTCGCTCTGATACCATTGTTGGGAAAATCTACAGTCCCGAGGATAGATTTAAGCGATGAAACAAAAGTACGAATACACGAAGAAGTTACGGAATACTTACATTGATCGGTTGAGGCGATGCGTCGAAGAAAAAAACTATTCTGCCCTCCTAGGTAGTCTCGGCAGTGAGCTGATTTTGGGTCCTCCATTTTCAGCCATGAATCAACCTCCAAGCTCCAAGCTTCATTTGGTGATTCCTTGCTCACAAGTGGGTTTCCCTATCACCTTTGCAGGTCTCCATTGTGTGCTAGCACTCTTGAATTTTGCCACAAAAATCATCACTTCTCTTCTCATTGTGTTCTCGATTTTGACCAGAAAAAACATAAGATAAAAAATGCCCCTTAAGCGTGAAGATGGAGGAAGAAAGAGAAGAGAGAATGTTGTGTTGGTTGTTGGCAAAAAGTGTATCTAATACACTTATGAATTTCCAAAATTCATTTTCCTTATTTTTGCTTTCCAAAAGTCAAGCCATTAAAGGCTTTCAACCACCACATCATCACTCAATCAATCAAGTGACAAGTTGTCACATCACTCAAATTGACTACTGATTTGACGCTTGATGCGACTTGTGATTTGACGCTTGATGTGACTTGCGAGCCGCACTTAAGTTCGTAATGAGAGTGCGCTCGCAAACAATATCGGGCTCGGGTTCGCTAATTCCAAATTAACGAATTTTCTGTTGCGACGCAATTAAATAATTATGCCTAGCAAAATCACTATTCATGTCTCTAACGAATTAATTCTAAATTAACTCGTTCTCATGAATTATATTCTAAATTTAATTCCGCGTCGAAATCCGATTTCGTTTAATATATCGAATATATTATTTTATCGATTAATTCCAAATTAATCGTTTTCTCTCTTTTATTAATATTTTATCCCAGATAAAATATCTTCGTAATTAATCCCAGATTAATTTTCTCTCTCATCTAATTAATCCCAGATTAATAAAGTGCGAGTCATACGTCAACGACGAATCTTCGGGAAGCGACCCATGAGATCTCCGGATATGTTGGCAGTAAATCCAGTCGTCGGACTATCCGAACACGTAAGTACCTAGTACTACGTTTGTACCGATTTACAAGACAAGGTTGGCTTCTAGCAAAGCGCCATGCCTACCCAATTCTCCAGAAATATCCTTACAGGAATATGTGATCTGTATCAGGCATAGTATACGTAGTATTGCGTATCTCGATCCAGTATCGGATGTCACGTGCAAGGCCTAGGGCTGGAAATGTGTCTGCCCCATACGAAGTACATATCGATCTCTGGTAACTATTCTCTGTAATCGGATAAACATGACCTAGTCATAATATCCTGATAGCTGCAGCATATAAGAGAACGAGTTCTGTATCCTACGTGATCATCATCTCCACTATTACTGGAGTGATACTTCCATCTCGACATCACACCCAATACACTACGATTCTCAATATACCCAGAAGAGGCGTACACAGATATATGAGAACTATGATGTTATGCCCTCACAATGCGCACAAGTGTAATACTAGTCTATTCCGCATTATCGATGTCCAATCTTGATAATACTATGACTAGGGATATTTAATGATTAAACCTTCGTGGATTGATACTGTCTCTTATCATCTCAATCTAGGAACTAATCATATGGACCTTTCTTCATTTATACATCTTGGTGATCTAATCACAAATGATAAAAGAGCAATTTCCTTTATCACATAGTTAATTTGTACAACAACACCATGATCTGTACAAATAGTGACGCTATGGGTCATAATTATCCAATAGGATGATCTCAAGCTCCAAGCTTTGTGATGTGATTCCATGCTCACGGATGCGGTTCCCTATCACCTTCGCAAGACTACAGAAATGTGCTAGCCCTTGGTAATTTTTGCCATAAAAATCACATTGCTTCTCCTTGCCATTCTCGGTGAAACCAGTGAAAGGAATAAGAAAATGGCCTTGAGGCCGAGAGAGAGAGAGAAAAGGTTAAGTGTTTTGTTGTTGGAAAATAAGTGTATCTAATACACTAAAAAAGAAAAGTCAAATATAAAATAATTAAATATTGTAAATGTCTTTCAAAAGTCTAACTTGAGTGTCAAACACTCTTCCAACAACAACCATCACTTTTCACTCAATCAAGTGACAAGATGTCACATCAATCAAAATGACAAGTGATTTGACGATTGATGTGACTTGTGGGCCGCACTCAAATTCGAAATGCGAATGCGCCCGCAAACACTCCCGGGCTCGGGATCGCTAATTCCAAATTAACGAATTTTCCGCTGCGACGTAATTAAATAATTATGCCTAGCAAAATCACTATTCACATCGCTAACGAATTAATTCTAAATTAACTCGTTTGCCCGAATTAAAATCTAATTTTAATTCCGCGTCGAAATCAAATTTCGTATAATATATCGAATATATATTAATCGATTAATTCCAAATTAATCGTTATTCTCTCTTTTAATAATATTTTATCCCATATAAAATATCTCCGTAATTAATCCCAGATTAATTTTCTCTCTCATCTAATTAATCCCAGATTAATAAAGTGTGAGTCTACGTCATCGGTGAATCTTTGGGAAGCGACCCATGAGATCCCCAAATATGTTGGCAGTAAATCCGGTCGTCGGACTATCCGAACACGTAAGTACCTAGTACTACGTTTTTCCCGATTTACAAGACAAGGTTGGCTTCTAGCAAAGCGCCATGCCTACCCAATTCTCCAGAAATATCATTACAGGAATATGTGATCTATATCCGGTGTAGTATACATAGTATTGCGTATTTCGATCCAGCATCGGATGTCACGTGCAAGGCCTGGGCCTGGAATTGTGTCTGCCTTGTACGAAGCACATATCAGATCTCTGGTAACTAGTCTCTATATCGGATAATCATGACCTAGTTATATTATCCTGATGACTGCAGTACATTAAAGCACCAGTACCGTATCCTACGTGATCATCATCTTCACTATGACTGGAGTGATACTTCCATCTCGACATCACACCCAATACACCACGATTCTCAATATACGCAGAAGAGACATACATAGAACCCGGTTAAAGCCCTGGACGACCAAAACCAAAGTATATTGATTGTCGCAAGTATTAGCGGTGCAAGTCTCAGGTTAAGACCAAATACACCTACCCTGATTCAGACTTCCATAGACACATAGTCATACTACCAATGGAATTCCAAGGGGTCTATCCAGAGTAAAGCTGTTTCCCGTACCATCGGTAAACACAACCTCCTATTACACTTGCATGAGTATCATATACCCAAATATATGAGAACTACGCTATTATGCTCCCACAACGCGCACAAGTGTAATACTAGTCTTTTATGTATTATCGATGTCCAATGTCGATAATACTCTAATTAGGGATATTTAATGATTAAACCTTTGTGGATTGATACTGTCTCATATCATCTCAATCCGGAACTAATCATATGGACCTTTCATCATTTATACATCTTGGTGATCTAATCACAAATGATAAAAGAGCAATTTAGTTTGTCACATAGTTAATTTGTACAACAACACCATGATCTGTACAAATAGTGATGCTATGGGTCATAATTGTCCAACACAACAGTTACAAGTGCAGTTGATAAAAGAGTAATAATTGTGTCCTAAATGTTTATCAGAATTCACACATTTTTACAGTAATGGAAAAATTTTTCTGATTTTTTCTTTGATTTTTTGTTTTTTTTTAATTTATATACAATATATTCCATCTATTTAGCGAGTGTTGGGTCGGTGGCTCCCAAACCAGTTGGCTTTAGGGCACCAGGTGTTAAGACACCCCTACGGACTTAATTACTCAGACTTCAGATATATTTATTTTTACAACATCCTTGATCCATATAGCAAGATTTGGGCCAGTGACTCCCAAACCAGTTGGTTTTAGGGCAGTAAGTGTTAAAACACCCCTACGAACTTAATAACTCGGATCTCAGAAGTTTTTTTTTTTTACTCCAATGCTTTTCATAGATGCTTCCTCCAATTAAACTAGAGCACTGAATATTACAAACTTTTCAATTACAGCTCATGTCTGTATGTTACCATGCATGTTGATAATACCTGCCAACTGAACATATGAAGATCCATTTTAGTCAATTTTATGGAGAATTTACAAATGAAATAATTCAAAATGAAATAAACAAAAACTAACTTGTTTCGAAAATGAGTTCAAATACGTATCAGGAATGGGAACTCCTTACACATCTATCTCTCACCAATTTCACATTTTTAGTCAAAATAAAAACAAAAACGAAAATATTTTTGTAATTTTTTTCAATTTTTCAAATTTATTTTTTATATTTTTCGAAAAAATTTGGACTAAAAATAAAAACAACACACAACTAAGAACAAGATACTGATCAACTAATTCCCTCCCCCAAACCTAAATGAGACATTATCCCCAATGTCTTAAACAGTAGAAGAAGAGTTTAGAAGATAATATCTGGTTAACTGAAATTCTACACGAAAAGTTAAAGGTTAAGATCCAGATTAATCCGACGCCTCTTACCACGATCGTCCTCGGACCAATTTATCTTTCAAATGATAGGGTCAATTTGTGGTTCATAGGCTAAGAATTGGTCAATTAGATCCAGAGCAGTTCTGGCAGTGAAAATGAGTTATTTTAAAGGTTTTGACACGAACCCATTTCTCCGGGCATCATCAAGAAACACACAAAGAAAATCATAAAATCCTTCAACGTTGTACAGTCAAAGTGGTTTCTGGTGTATGTTCAGGTTCGCCCTATTGGACAATTATGATCCATAGCATCACTATTTATACAGATCATGGTGTTGTTGTACAAATTAACTATGTGACAAAGGAAATTGCCCTTTTATCATTTGTAATTAGATTACCAAGATATATAAATGATAGAAGGTCCTTATAATTAGTTTCGGATTGAGATGATATGAGACAGTATCAATCCATGAAGGTTTAATCATTAAATATCCCTAGTCAGAGTATTATCGAGATTGGACATCGATAATGCGTAAAAGACTAGTATTACACTTGTGCGCGTTTTGGGAGCATAATGGCATAGTTCTCATATATTTGGGTATAGGATACTCAAGCAAATGTAATAGGAGGTTGTGTTTACCGATGATACGGAAACAGCTTCGCTCTGGATAGACCCCTCGGAATTCCATTGGTAGTATGACTATGTGTCTATGTAAGTCCGAATCAGGGTAGGTGTATTTGGTCTTAACCTGAGACTTTCACCGCTAATACTTGCGAATATACTTTGGTTTTGGTCATCCAGGGCTTTAAGAGGGTTCTGTGTACGCCTATTCTGGGTATATTGAGAATCGTAGTGTATTGGGTGTGATGTCAAGACGGAAGTATCACTCCAATCATAGTGGAGATGATGATCACGTAGGATACGGAACTGGTGCTCTTATATGCTGCAGCTATCGGGATAATATGACTGGGTCATGATTATCCGATTATAGAGACAAGTTACCAGAGATCCGATATGTGCTTCCTACGAGGCAGACACAATTCCAGCCCCAGGCCTTGCACGTGACATCCGATGCTGGATCGAAATATGCAATACTACGTATACTACGCCTGATATAGATCACATATTCCAGTAAGAATATTTCTGGAGAATTGGGTAGGCACGGTGCTTTGCTAGAAGCCAACCATGTCTTATAAATCGGTAAAAACGTAGTACTCGGTACGTACGAGTTCAGATAGTCCAACGACCGAATTTACTGCCAACATATCCGGGGATCTCATGGGTCGCTTCCCGAAGATTCACCGATGACGTATGACTCGCACTTTATTAATCTGGGATTAATTGTAAGAGAGAGAAAATTAATCTGGGATTAATTACGGAGATATTGTATCTAGGATAAAATATTAATTAAAGAGAGAGAACAATTAATTTGGAATTAATCGATAAAATAATATATTCGATATATTATACGAAATTGGATTTCTACGCGGAATTAAAATTGGATTTTAATTCGGGCGAACGAGTTAATTTAGAATTAATTCGTTAGCGACATGAATAGAAATTTTGCTAGGCATAATTATTTAATTGAATTTGATTTGATTTTATTACGTCGCAACAGAAAATTTGTTAATTCAGAATTAGCAAACCCGAGCCCGGGTGTGTTTGTGAGACCACTCACATTTTGAATCGAGTGGGGCCCACTAGTCACATCAAGCGTCACATCACTCGTCAACTTTAGTCACTTTGATTGATGGAAGTTGATGGGATTTGATGTTTGAGTGTGAAACACTCCATTGTGATGGATGAAAGACATTTACCATTTATTATTTTGGTATTTGACTTTTCATTTTAGTGTATTAGATACAAAACTCACAAACACACAACCTCTCATTCTCTCTTTGCATCTCTCGGCCAAAGGCCATTTTTTTCTCTTGTTTTTCCATTTTGCCGTGAAGAACACAAAGGGAAAAAATGAAGTTTTGTTGCAAAATTTCACAAGTGCTAGCACACTTTAGGAGTCTTGCGAAGGTGATAGGGAAACTCACCCGTGGGCTTGGAATCACATCCAAAGCTTGGAGCTTGAAGGACCACCATGGCCGAATATTTGGAGCCCAAATGGAGGAGCAAAACCGAGAGCTTCTTGAACTTAAAGCTTGAAGTTTTTGTTGTTCCTCGCATCGCAAAAGCCGATCAATGTAAGTATGATTCTTGAATATTTCATTGTTGTATTCACACATTTTCTATGCTTGAATTGATCTTGGGACTAATCTAGAAACCCAACACGCCCAAGATAACACTGTAAAAATTTCCTCCAATGTACCCAAGCTACCTGGCAAAGCAATAAAAGCATCAGCACAGTTAATCATTTCTACAAATCATTCAGACATACATAGCATGATCAGTTCCTCTCCATTTGATGGTCCAATAAGATTTGCTTCTGCCAAGGATTTTGGGATGATTCCTAAAACGTGTTTGCCTCCCTCTTGTACAGCTTTTGAAACGATCCTCATAAGTCCAAGATTGCCTCCGCCATATACCAAGTACATATTCCTTGTAGCTAAGACTCGACCCAATTCCTGTGCTGCTTCTATGTATTGTGGTTTAACACCAACACTAGTACGGTAAAATATACAGATGTTTTCAACTCGTCTTCTTGAAGTGGCTTCCATGTTTTACTCTGGATATCTTCAAAAGTGCAATGATGAGTTGAATTTATAACACCTGAAAATGGTGAGTAAAATAATTGCACTAGTACCTGCCAAATGACAATTATTAGTTAACAGTAAAATAAATCGTGATAGTCAAAGAGGTCTGGATCCTGTCAGAGAAAATAAAAGAAATCAACAAAACAAATTACAATTATGAGGAAAAGACAAAGAGATATAATATCTACAAATATTTACGGCTTAATTGACGTCTATGCGTCAGGGACAAGCTTCACATCCAATTTTCTTATAAATTGGCAAACAGGGTTTTTTTGAGTCAGATTCCCGAGATTTATCTATTGTCTTTCTTTTTGAAATTATGTATGTAATTGGGAAAGGCTATGTGAACATATCCACTGGGATACGTCTCAAGAGTCGAAGATATATCATCTAAAAACTCCTTACTCAAGCCATCCCTAATGAATTTAATTTTGTCTTCGCGATTTTTAGACACCATTCCTAAAGAACGACAACGAGTATTGCAATTCCAGCGTGCATATTTGTAACAAACACCCATTTGCTTAGCTCTACGTTTCTTTACATAGGTGCTTCTTCCAAAACCAGGCAGATGTGAAATAAAATAGTCAGAAGACTCACCTGCCAATCGGACCCGTGCTTCAATAATCCAACGAATATCAGTTGGAATACCTTTGATCATCAGTAGTCTCATCCGTTCCAAGCGAGCTTTGTAGACTTTCATCAAAGATTTTTGAGGGAGAGAAGGAAATTGCTTGTGAAGATTTGTGAGAACTTCTTCCATCATGAAATGACTTTTCCTGCAAAAATTAAACACACAAAATAAAACACCCCAAATAACAATATATACAAAAATTGCATGGGTTGCCTCCCTGCGAGCGCTAAATTTAACGTCATCAGGTAGACGTGACTTCTCGAACGTTAGGCTGGATCTGAAAGTGTGACACTTTCTTTTTTTCGCTCAAATGATTCTCCTCAGTAGTGCTTGACACGCTGACTGTTAACCTTGAATGTGTTGTTGGTGTTGGGATCCAGTAACTCAATAGCTCCATATGGAAAAACCTAAGTGATCACAAATGGACCTGACCATCTTGATTACAACTTTCCAGGGAAAAGTTTCAACCGTGAATTGTACAACAACACTTGCTGCCTTGGTTCCAACTGTTTTGTGCACTATTTTTCGATCATGCCATTTCTTGATCTTTTCTTTGTACAATCTGGCATTCTCATAAGCCTATAAGCGAAATTCCTCCAATTCGTTGAGTTGGTGGAGTCTTTTCTCTCCTGCAGCTTGTGGATCAAGATTCAACTTCTTTAGTGCCCAGT
Organism: Zanthoxylum bungeanum; assembly: GCA_019454045.1. Lineage (NCBI taxonomy): Eukaryota > Viridiplantae > Streptophyta > Magnoliopsida > Sapindales > Rutaceae > Zanthoxylum > Zanthoxylum bungeanum. The sequence goes on from SKCR01037635.1 coordinate 44,186, forward strand.
ACGCCTTGTACTCAAGCTCAACTGGCAAATGAAATGCTTTTCCAAACACCATTTGATATGGGGACACACCAATGGGTGTCTTGTAAGCTGTTCGATAGGCCCATAATGCGTCATCCAGTTTTGTAGACCAGTCATTCCTTATTGATCCAATGGTTCTTTCTAGGATTTTTTGATTTCCCTATTTGAAACTTCAACCTGTCCATTTGACTGTGCATGATAAGCAGTGGCAACCTTGTGAGTAACTTCATATTTGGATAGGAGTGCATCGAAGTATCTGTTGCAGAAATATGAGCCACTGTCACTGATAATTGCCCGAGGTGTTCCGAACCGAGTGAAAATATTCTTTTTAAGGAATTTGGTCATTACTTTTGAATCATTAGATGGCAGTGCAATTGCTTCCACCCATTTGGAGACGTAGTCTACATCAACCAGGATGTACAGGTTTCAGAATGATGGAACAAAGTGTCCCATAAAATCTATACCCCACACATCAAATATCTATACTTCTAGAATATTTTGCAAAGGTCCTTCATTTCTCCTGGAAATATTCCCCGTTCTCTGGCACATGTCACATTGAAGAGCAAAAAGATAAGCATCTTTAAAAAGAGTGGGCCAGAACAAACCTGATTGTAGGACTTTGGCTGCAGTTTTATTCCCGCTGAAATGTCCGCCATATGGTGATGAATGACAGTGTTGCAAAACACTGTTGACCTCCTCATGTGGAACACACCGTCTCAATAGTTGATCAGCACAGCATTTGAAAAGGTACGGCTCATCCCAACTATAGTGCTTGACTTCCTTGAAGAACTTCTTTTGTTGCTGAGTTGTCAATTCCAACGACCATTTTCCTGATACAATGAAGTTGACATAGTCAGCATACCAATGGACATCTTGCTGTTTCATGGCAAATAGATGTTCATCTGGAAAAGTTTCTTTGATTGAAAATTCGTTGCGAGCTGTTTCTCCATTCTCGAGCCTCGATAGATGATCTTCCACTTGGTTTTCTTTCCATTTCCTGTCTCGAATTTCCACATCAAATTCCTGCAAAAGAAGTATCTAACAGATCAATCTGGGTTTGGCATCTTTCTTAGTGATCAAGTATTTGATTGCTGAATGATCTGTGTAGACCAACACTTTGGGACCCAGCAGATAAGAGCAGAATTTGTCAAAAGTGTACACAACTGCGAGCAACTCCTTTTCGGTGGTTGTGTAGTTGAGTTGAGCTTCATTCAAAGTTCTGCTGGAGTAGTAAATGGTGTGGAAAATCTTTGCTTTACGTTGTCCCAAAACAGCACCTACAGCAAAATCACTAGCATCGCACATCACCTTAAATGGAAGAGTCCAGTCTGGCGCTACAATGATGGGGGCAGAGACCAGCTTCTGTTTTAAGATCTCAAAAGCTTAATGGAAATCTTTGGTGAAGTTGAAAGACACATCCTTCTCCAGAAGATTGCATAGAGGTTTAGCAATCTTGGAAAAGTCTTTGATAAATCTCCTGTAAAAGCCAGCATGTCCAAGAATGCTCCGAATCCCTTTGACTGATGTTGGTGGAGGTAATTTCTCAATTATTTTGATCTTTGCTTTGTCTACCTCGATTCCCTTTTGTGAGATCCGATGTCCAAGAACAATGCCTTCATGTACCATGAAGTGACATTTCTCCCAGTTGAGTACCAGGTTGGTATCTTCACATCTTTGTAACACTTGTTCCATATTTTGCAAACAGTGTCAAAAGAATCTCCAATCACAGAGAAGTCATCCATAAAAACTTACATACTCTACTCCAGCATGTCTGAGAAGATGGCCATCATGCAACGCTGAAATGTGGCGGGAGCATTACAAAATCCTAATGGCATTCTGCGGAAAGTAAAAGTACCGTAGGGACATGTAAATGTGGTTTTTTCCAGATCTTTTGGGGCAATGGCAATCTGATTGTATCCTAAATATCCGTCCATAAAGTAATAGAACTCATGTCCCGCCAGTCTATCTAACATCTAGTCAATGAATGGTAGCGGAAAATGGTCATTCCTTGTTTCTTTGTTCAGCTTTCGATAGTCCATGCATACTCTCCATCTAGTCACTGTTCTTGTTGGAATCAGCTCGTTCTTTTCATTGGTGACAACTTTTTTTCCTCATTTCTTCGGTACACACTGCATAGTGTTGGACAAAATGACCCATAGCGTCACTATTTGTACAGATCATTGTGTTGTTGTAACAAATTAACTATGTGACAAGGAAATTGCACTCTCTTCATTTTTGATTAGATCACCATAGATATATAAATGAAGAGAGGTCTCTATGATTAGTTCCTGGATTGAGAATGATATGAGACAGTATCAGTCCACGAAGGATTAATCATTTAAATATCCCTAGCCGGAGTATTATCGAGACTGGACATCGATAATGCGGAATAGGCTAGTATTGCACTTGTGCGCGTTGTGAGGGCACAACGACATAGTTCTCATATATAAGTATTGGATACTTATGCAAGTGCGATAGGAGGTCGTGTTTCACCGATGGTACGGGAAACAGCTTCGCTCTAGAAAGACCCCTCGGAATCCCATTGGAATTATGACTATGTGTCTATGGGAGTCCGACATCAGGGTAGGTGTATTTGGTCTTAACCTGAGACTTGCACCGCTAATGCTTACGACAATCAATATACTTTAGTTGAGGTCGTCTAGGACTCTAACCGGTTCTGTGTACGCCAATGCTGGGTATATTGAGAATCGTAGAGTATTGGGTGTGATGTCAAGACGGAAGTATCATCTCCAGTCATAGTGGAGATGATGTCACGCAGGATACGGTATTAGTGCTCTTAAGTGTTGCGCAACCATCGGGATATTATGACTAGGTCATGCATATCCGATTATAGAGACTAGTTACCAGACATCCGATATGTGCTTCGGACGGGGTAGACACTTATCCAGCCCCAGCCCTAGCACGTGACTATCTGATACTGGGCCGATATACACAATACTTAGTAGACTACGCCTGATATAGATCTTAAATATTCTTATAAGAATATGTCCGGAGAATTGGGAAGACTTGGTGCTTTGCTAGGAGTCGACCTTGTCTCGTAAATCGGTAGAACGTAGTACTTGGTACGTACGTGATTCGGATACTCCGACGACCGTATTTACTGCCAACTTATCCGGGGATCTCATGGGTCGCTTCCCGATAATCCACCGATGACGCATAACTCGCACTCTTAAATAATCTGGGATTATATAGAAGAGAGAGAAAATTAATCTAGGATTAATTACGGAGATATTTTATCTAGGATAAAATATCGTCTAGAGAGAGATAATGATTAATTTGGAATTAATCGGTAAATTAATATATTCGATATATTAAAAGAAATTAGATTTCGACGCGGATTAAAATAGATTTTAATTCGGGTGAACGAATTAATTTAGAATTAATTCGTTAGCGACGTGAATAGTGAATTCGCTAGGCGTAATCATTTAATTACGACGCGACGGAAAAATTCGTTAATTTGGAATTAGCGAACCCGAGCCCGAGTGTGATTGCGAGCGCATTCGTATTTCGAATTCGAGTGCGGCGTCACAAGTCACATCAAGCGTCAAATCATTAGTCGCATCAAGCGTCAAATCACTTGTCACTTTGAGTGATGTGACATGACAACATGTCACTTTATTAAAGTAGATGTGACTTGATGGACTTGTGATGGACTTTTGACTTTGGAGTGTGGAACACTCAAGGACATTACAATAGATTTAATTTGTTTTTTAAAGCAAATTAAATGGTAAAAACATTTATTATTTTTTAGAAAATATATAAACAAATGATATACCACTTTTGTAATAACTTAACACATATATCTCTCTCCTAATTCTCTCTTTCACTCACGCCCAAATGGGCAAAATAAACTCACTGGTTTCATACAAAAACCGTGAGCATGTGGGAAGCAAGAGTGGATTTTCATGGTGAAAATCCAAGTGCTAGCACACTTACGAGACTTGCGAAGGCGGTAGGGAGGTTCGCCCATGAGCCGGGATCCGTTTGACGAAGCTTGGAGCTCCGTTTCGCAGCTCAAAATCTAAAAATGGAAGGCAGTGAACTGCTGCAGTGGGCGCCAAAACTTTGGGCTTTTTGTGGCTTCATTCATCTTCAAATCGTCTCAACCGATCGATGTGAGTATTCCGCTACCTCCGTTGATGTATTCACACATGTATTTCATGTCTTGTTTGATCTTGGGACCTAGAAACAAACCCAACACATAGGACTCACCTAAATGTTGTCTGAGATGGGGTATATGATGCCAGCATCCAACCATTTGATGATTTCTTTCTTCACGACCTCCTTTATTATTGGATTGAGTCTCTGTTGATTCTCCACTATGGGTTTGTACTCATCATTCATCAGAATCTTGTGCATGCAAAATGATGGACTAATGCCTCGAATGTCTGCTATAGTCCAGCCAATGGCTCTCTTGTGTTCTCGTAATACTCTTAACAACTTTTCTTCCTACTCCAATGTTAGCGAAGAAGAAATAATAACAGGTAATTCAGAAGAGTTTCCAAGAAATGCATACCTGCGATGGCTCAGAAGTAACTTCAGCTCCAGCTGTGGTGGTTCTTCAATCGAAGGCTTGATTCGATCTTTCTTTGGCAGTTCCAGACTTTCAACTGGTGGTGTTGATTTGAATCAGAATGGTTTGTCAAGGTAGTTGATACATTCCAGGATTTCAGCATCTAGCTCGTTGTCAGTCATGTTGGTGATGCAAGCTTCAAGTTTGTCCGTGGGAGTTGTATCAATATCATGGATGAGGCTATCAACAGCATCAATTCTGAAACATTCTTCCTCATTTTCTTCACTTGGGATTTTCATGGCTTTGAAAACATTGAAGGTAACTTCTTGGTCCTGAACTTTCATGGTTAGTTCTCTTTTATGTACATCAATCACAGTTCGACATGTTGCCAAAAATGGACTCCCAATGATGATAGACACATCTTTGTCTTCTTCCATGTCTAGGATAATGAAATCTGCTGGGAGAATGAGTTTGTCAACTTTGACCATGACATCTTCAACGACTCCTCTCAGAAATGCGAACGTTCGATCAGCAAGTTGTAGTGAGAGTGAGGTAGGCATTGCTTCTCCAATTTGCAGTTTCCTATAAATAGAAAAAGACATTAAATTAACACTTGCACCTAAATCACATAAAGCCTTACCGATATAATGTTCTCCAATGGTGCATGGGACTGTGAAACTGGCAGGATCTTTCAACTTCGGGGGCAATTTCCTTTGAATGATGGCACTACATTCTTCCGTCAATGCTATTATCTCGTAATCTCCCAATCTTCATTTTCGTGAAAGAATATATTTCATGAATTTGACATAGCTGGTCATTTCTGCCAAGGCTTCTGCAAATGGGAAGTTGATGTGCAACTTTTTGAAAACCTCCCGGAATCGAGCAAACTGCTTGTCAAGTTTGTTTTTCTAAAGACGCTGAGGAAAAGGTAGAGGTGGAATGATCTGATCTATTTCTTTTTCCTTTGCTTCTTTTTCCTCCATCTGTGGAACTGCATCTTTTGGAACTTCTTCAATTGTTGCCTGATTCCAACATCTTTGTTGATTTCAGTACTGCTTTTCAAGGTGATGGCTTGACATTGCTCCTTCCCTCGGTTCCTTGGATTTGGTTCTGTATTGCTTGGAAGATTTCCTGGCGGTCTGTAACTCTGAGCAGTGGCCAGTTGTCTAATTTGATTCTCCAGTGCTTTGATGGAAGCAGATTGGCTTTGAAATATTGCATCATATGCTGCTTTTTGCTTTTTGAACATCTCTGCAATCCATTCTTTCATTTCTGGTTCTTTTTCATGTTCCTGGCCTTTGTTCTGTTGTTGAAATCCTGGTGGTGGATAGTTTGGCTGTTGGAATCCAGTTGGTGGATTGTTCTTTTGCCCTGAATTGTTGCTACATGAAAAATTGGGATGATTCCTCCACCCTGGGTTGTAGGTGTTGGAATATGGATTTTTCCACTGTCTGTTGAAATTGTTGACATAATTCACTGCCTCTTCAAGTTATTTTGGTTCTGGTGCTCCTCCATATGGTGAACTTGTGGATCCAGTGGTAAGAGTTTCCATGAATTTGTATATCTGATCCAGCTTGGCGTTGACTGTTGTACTGGCTCTAACTTCATAAATTCCTGCAATTCTTTGGATCATGCTCCTTTCTGTTGGCCACAAGGAATTGTTATTGGCCATTTCTTTGATTAGGTCCCAGCCTTGATCTTCTCCTTTAGCCATTAAAGCTTCTCCAGCAGCAGCATCAATTGTGGTTCTCATTAGTCCAGAAAGTCCATTGTAGAAAGTTTGGACTTGAAGCCATTTTGGAATCTCATGGTGAGGACATTTCCGGAGCAAATCTTTGTACCTTTCGCAAGCTTCGTAGAGAGTTTCCGAGTCTTGTTGTATAAAGGAGTGATGTCATTCCTCAGCTTTCAGTTCTGGCTTGTGGAAAGTACTTTGCAAGAATTTGGTGGCTAAAGTGTTCCAAGTTGTGATGGAACCTGCTGGTAGTGAATGTAGCCAAGCTTTAGCTCTGTCTTTCAAGGAGTATGTATAAACCCGCAGTCTCATTGCTTCTTCAGCTTCTCGGTTGTAATTGAAAGTGCCGCAAACTTCTAAAAAGTTGCTTATGTGGGTATTAGGATCTTCAGTTGCTTTTCCCATAAACAGCACTGACTGCTAAATCATCTGAATGCTTGTTTTGATGTCACATGCATTTGCTAGTAAATGAGGAAGTGCAATATAAGAAATGAAGCCGTCGACCATCGAAATGGTTCTGTCTCGAATGGGTATTGGTGGTGCAACTTCCAGAGGTTCAGGTTCCATGTTGACTAAAGCTTCTTGGCCTTCACGCCTTTCCCTTCTCAACTGTCTGATGGTTCTTTCAATTTCCGGGTCAAACGGTTGGAGTTCAAAGCTTCTGGTTTGTCTCATGTAGTTTCTGAGAACCTGAAACACAAGAAAACAAAAATAATAAGTAAGAAGAAATTAGATACAAGAAAAGGTATCTAACCTCAAAACTAATAGTGAAAGATAAATAAGTCCCCGGCAACGGCGCCAAGAACTTGACCGGCGTAATCACACGCGTATAACGCAAGCGCACATATCGTTCAAGTAGTATCAGAAGTATCGATCCCACGAAGACTTAATACCTAATCTATTAATTTTATGAAGTCAAATGATTACTAGTATCTAACAGGTTGATTGATTGATTTGAAATGGTGATGATTTTGAATTTAAAAACAAGTAAATAAAATTACACGAAAGTAGGTTTAAGAAAATTCAATATTAAGAAACTATCTAGGGTTGTGAATCTTTCTAATATCTTTTAAAAGATGAAGTGGTTATTTCATGTTTGTGTAATAAATCGGTTTACTAACCTGGAACACGAAATTATGTGAAAGCCTCTGTCGATGGTCAGACACAAATACCCAGTATAACCCAATTGAACCATAAGTCTATGTCAACCAAATAAACTGGATTCATTAAGTTTAAGTTGCAATTATGGCTACCCCCGCCCGACAGGTATATATCTATCCTGTAAGGAAATCTATTAAAGGGTTATATATCCTCAAGGAAGATCGTGGGCTACTGAGTCTAAGGCTGAAACCTAAAATTCCTTTGTCAAGTTTATTTTAGATTTACTAGATCAATCTTATTAGTGACCAATTAACAATACACATTAAGCATAAGACTTAATAAGTAAACCCTTAAATTACCGAAACTACAAAATAACCCATAATAAACCGGTGATATTAGAATTCATCACAACCCTAGATAACTAACTTAGTTACGACACATAACTAGGGCTAGTAAAAACTTAAAAGTAAAAAAAACATAAAATAAAATGCTAAAAAGTAAATGCGGTAAAGTAAATACTGAAAAGTAAAATTACAAAAATAAAATGCTAGGGTTAAAGGATCTACTTTTACTACTACTATTTTAGATATCTCCCTTAATATAATATATTAACTTGTGATAACATTACCAACCATCCATATATGCGGTAACCTGATTAAGTCAAATTAAGTCCAACCAGCCATTAAGGCGGTAACAATATTTTTAAATAAACAAGCCATAAAGGCGGTAAATTACCAACCGACCAACCAGGCGGTATCCTTGCTTAGTCAAATTAAAATCAATTTAATATCAATTACCAACCGGCCAATATAGCGGTATCCTCATTAATTCAAATTTTAAATAGTGAATATATTATAATTAGAGAGATTAATCTAAATGGCAGTAATAAAAGTTTACCTTTCACCATAGTAGTGGGAAGTTACCTCCTCATATTAAATAGTAAAAATTGAAAAAGTAAAGAAAGTAAATTATTATTACAGAACGTAATTAAAATTAATTACAAAACTAAAATTTAAAGTAAACTAGATATAAAACTCTCTATTTACATCAGAGAATTCAGAGAGGAAGGTACATATGAAATCAGAAAATTGAGCTGAATTTATAGGCCTCGGTAAGGTGTACGCGTCACGACGTGCCACGTGTCGCTCTCTAGTTGGCTGCTTCAGATTCTTATCTGATGACGTGGCGATGTGGATAATTGACTCAATAATTATGCTGACGTGGCTGACACATGGCGATGGCGATTGTCGGCACCATATGATGATGACACATGGCACGGCGCACGTTAGCAAGTCAAACTTCTCAGATTCTGACATGTGTCCACTGTCGCACGTTAGCAGATCATGGCGCATGTTAGGCGTCGTGACGCACAAAATTACCAAATTATCCTTTTGTCTGTTCTTCACTGTTTTGGCCCCAAATCACCTCCAGAGAGTCCTGAAACTTTATTTATCTACAAAATAACACAAAACACATCAAAATATTCACAAAACTCAAGAAACTATTCAAAATATTAGGTCAAATGAGTGAGAAATAGTGATACATTTACCACTCATCACGTCTCTATTATGTCCTAGTACGAAGCATATAATGGATCTTTGGTAACTAGTCTCTATTATCGGATAATCATGACCTAGTCATATTATCCCGATGACTGCAGTACATAAGAGCACCAGTTCCGTATCCTACGTGATCATCATCTCCACTATGACTGGAGTGATACTTCTGTCTTGACATCACACACCCAATACACTACGATTCTTAATATACCCAGAAGAGGCATACACAGAACCTGTTAAAGGCCTGGACGACCAAAACCAAAGTATATTGATTGTCGCAAGTATTAGCGGTGCAAGTCTCAGGTTAAAACCAAATACACCTACCCTGATTCGGACTTCCATAGACACATAGTCATACTACAAATGGAATTCCGAGGGGTCTATCCAGACCGAAGCTTTTTCCATACCATCGGTAAACACAACCTCCTATTACACTTGCATGAGTATCTTATACCCAAATATATGAGAACTATCTCGTTATGCCCTCACAACGCGCACAAGTGTAATACTAGTATTTTACGCATTATCGATGTCCAATCTCGATAATAATCCGACTAGGGATATTTAATGATGAAACCTTCGTGGATTGATATGTCTCATATCATCTCAATCCGGAAATAATCATAAGGACCTTCTTTCATTTATACATCTTGGTAATCTAATTACAAATGATAAAAGAGCAATTTCCTTTGTCACATAGTTAATTTGTACAACAACACTATGATCTGTACAAATAGTGATGCTATGGGTCATAATTGTCCAACATTATGTAATTGGGTAGAAGTATGAATAGTGCTAGCGGGAGAGAGGAAATTGAGAGATTTGTTCTAGGAATAATTTATTATATATCCATCTGCATATCATTATTAATTTATTTCGCGCCTTATTATGCTTTTAGAATGCATGCTAAAGGGTGTATGATGAGACATAATCAAAGATAATAAATTGGTTGCCAATTTACGCGAAAAACACTAATCAAATATTAAACGTTTTCCTTCCATTGAGTTGTTCTCTCTCTAGATCCAAGATTGACATTGCTTTGTTGGCCAAAGTCAAGATCAATATCCATCGCGGATGTGTGTGAACCACGAAAGCTTTGTTACATATCGCATGTCTTGGGTAGTTGTGATTTGTTGGCCAAAGTCAAGGTCACTTCTGTACATCGACGTGGATTACAAAGCTTTCCCACTATCAATGGGTCGCGCTTAACTGGAATCATTAAGTTTGTTGAGCCAAAGCCAATGCTTAGTTGATTAAGAGGAAAATGTTAGGAAATATATATTGGATATATATCTCAGACTTGGAGGTCCACCTACCGGATTTAAGAATTGGATGAGATCCAATTGATCTTAGAGATCTACCTAGTTAAGTTTCATACAGCTTGTTGGCCAAAGTCAAGGTTGTGTGTTATTTAACGGGATCCTTGCCCACTAGGAAACTAGGTTTCCCGAGTACTCCACATAGGGTTAGAGGCTCGCCAAAAAATAGTGGGAGGCAAGTATTAAATTTGTAATTTCATTTAAATACTTGCCAATACGTGCTCTTTTCATTTATTTATCGTCGTTATAAATATATTAGTTGGACTAATATTAAATATTGCTTTCTTTGAATAGTTAGACTGTACATGAAAATACTCCACTTGTAGATGGTTATATAGTCGAACTATAGTAACCATTGCATTTTGAGTGTACCCAAAATCATTGATTGAATAGTTGGACTATTGCAATCGAGATGGCTAGAAAGATTAGCGATAAAGAACATAATCCTGGGTGAAAATGTCTTTAACGGCGTAAATTTACCAGATTGGGAAATAAATCTCAGGATAGTCATGGGAGTCAAGAAGTTACTCTATCTAATAGAGAAACCACTCGGGTCTGAGCCCGGAGTTGAGCAAATAGTAGAGCATGAGCTTTGGAAGACTCATCGTGATGATAACTTTAGTGCTCAATCTGTTATGCTTGCCGCAATGACTCCTTAATTTCATCGTCAGAACTAAGGATTAGATCATTATACCATGATGTTGAAATTAAAGGATCTTCATAGATCTAACCTTAGATCATAGAACTACGAATTGCAAAAGAAGCTCTTTCGCTCGCGTATGTCAGAGGGTACATCTGTCGAGCACTAGGTGTCACAGATGATTGCTGACATCGAACAGCTAGGTTAGCTGGGCATTACCTACGAGGCTAATGTTGGACAATTATAACCCATAACGTCACTATTTGTACAGATCATGGTGTTGTTGTACAAATTAACTATGTGACAAATGAGATTGCACTCTTATCATTTGTGATTAGATCACCTAGATGTATAAATGATAGGAGGTCCCTATGATTTGTTTCTGGACGGAGAATGATATGAGACAATATCAGTCCATGAAGGATAAATCATTAAATATCCCTAGTCAGAGTATTATCGAGATTGGACATCGATAAATACGTAAAAGACTAGTATTAGACTTGTGCGCATTGTGAGGGCACAATGGCATAGTTCTCATATATTTGGGTATAGGATACTCATGCAAGTGTAATAGGAGGTGTGTTTTGCAGATGGTACGAGAAAAAGCTTCGCTCTGGATAAACCCCCTCCGAATTCCATTGGTAGTATGACTATGTGTCTATGGAAGTCCGAAATCAGGGTAGGTGTATTTGGTATTAACCTGAGACTTGCACCACTAATACTTGCGACAATCAATATACTTTGGTTGCGGTCGTTCAGGGCTTTAACAGGTTCTGTATACGCCAATGATGGTTATATTGAGAATCATAGTTTGTTGGGTGTGATGTCAAGACGGAAGTGTTACTCCAGTCATATGGAGATGATGGTCACGTAGGATACGGTACTAGTACTCTTAAGTACTGCAGTCATCGGGATAAAATGACAAGGTCATGTTTATCCGATTATAGAGACTAGTTACCAGACATCCGACATGTGCTTCGTACGGGGCAGACACAATTCCAGCCCCAGGCCTAGCACGTGATCATCCGATACTGGACAGAAATACACAATACTATGATATAGATCCTTTATTCCTGTAAGGATATTTCTGGAGAATTGCGTAGGCATGGTGCTTTGCTAGAAACCAACCTTGTCTTGTAAATCGGTATATAAACGTAGTACTTGGTACTTACGTGTTCGGATAGTCCGATGACCGAATTTACTACCAACATATACGGGGATCTCATGGGTCGCTTCCCGAAGATTAACCGATGACGTATGACTCGCACTCTAAATTAATCTGGGATTAATAGAAAGAGAGAGAAAATTAATCTGGGTATAATTGTGGAGATATTTTATTTGGGATAAAATATCATTTAAAGAGAGATAACGATTAATTTGGAATTAATCGATTAATTAATATATTCGATATATTAAATGAAATTGGATTTCGACGTGGAATTAAAATTAGATTTTAATTCGGGTGAATGAGTTAATTTAGAATTAATTCATTTGCGACATGAATAGTGATTTCGCTAGGCGTAATCATTTAATTGCGTCGCAATAGAAAATTTGTTAATTTGGAATTAGCGAACCCGAGCCCGGGATTATTTGTGAGCGCATTCGCATTTCGAATTCGAGCGCGGCACACAAGTCAAATCAAGCGTCAAATTGCTAGTCGCATCTAGCGTCACATCATTCGTCAATCAAGTGATGGATGTCTTTCACTTTGAGTGATTGACGCAACTCACTATTCATGTTGATGGAAGTGATGTGAGTGGTTGGTGCCATTAAGGCTTGACTTTTTGAAAGCCAAATTCATTCTAAATGAATTTGAAATTCACATTTGAGTATTTAATACACAAATTTGGAACCAACAAAACAACTCTCTCTTTCTCTCATCTCTCTCTCTCATACGCCCAAGGAGGCAAATTATCTCACTGGTTTCTGTCAAAATCGTGAGTTGGGAAGCAAGAAGGTGTGGTGTTTGTGGCAAAAATCACAAGAGATAGCACTCCAAGAGACATGCGAAGGTGATAGGGAAGTCCACCCATGAGCCGGGAATCGTTTGACGAAGCTTGGAGCTTGACGAAGGACCAAAACCAAGCCAAAACAGTGAGCTGTGAACTGCCACTGCCGAATGCACAAGGAGCAGAATTTGGAGTTTTGTTCATCAAAGTATCACTCAACCGATCGATGTGAGTATTCCGTAACTTCGTTGATTTGTATTCGCACATATTTCATTCTCATTATTGATCTTGGGACCTTAATAGAAACCAACAATGGCATCTAGAGCAAGGTTTGAGCATGAAAAAGTTTAGGGCTTAAAATTTGGGTAAAATGTTGTCAAGCATGATTTGGTTGAATTGGATTATTGAGTATGCTTAAAACATGTTGAATTGAAGATTGATAGGATCCATTTCATGAAATGGTGATTAGATCATTTTTTCCCCAAAATTTATGTTGGCCGAGAGTTTGGTGCCCTAATTATCTTGGAATTTTTGATTTTTTTTTCATTGGATGAATTGGAATCATTTGGGGATAGATTTAATGTCGAATTTGATTTAATTTGATTGAATTCGAATCGGACATAAAATGCCCTATATTGCCGAGACATGTAGCATGTATAATTGGGTTTGATTTTAATCAAAATGTGTTGGACATGTGATGATGAAAATAAGGATGATTAATTGTATAAATTGATGTTTTGGAAATATTAATTTGGGTGATTAATCATGATATACACTTTAGGTTAATTAAATGTGAAATTGGATTTTTTGTATTTAATTAATTGGGCCTTAAAATTGGATTTGGGCTTTAATGTTGTAAATGGGCTTATTGGGCTTTGTTGTACAAAGTTGGGTTTAGGCAAAATTGGTTGGATCCAATTAGGCCCAAAACCGCTCCATAAAGCCCAAATGCGACTTAATGGACCTTTAAAGTTTAATTGGGCCTAATGGGCCTAAATTGACTTCTAGGCTTATGGGGTAATTCCCGGATTGGACTTTGGTTATCGGTTTGACCCGAGTTGACCAAAAGTCCACGCCTCAAGAAATAATTAAAAGCCCATTGGACTTTAATTAAATTGACGTGGACGTTAATCGGGCTTTGAGACCCGTAATGATTAAATTTGGAATTTAAGTCTCAAAAGTTCATTAATAAAGTGTAGTATTTAATTTGGAATTAAATAGTGAATTAGAATTAAATACAAATTGAATTGGATTTAATTATGTAGTTTAATTTAATTCGAATTCGTACTTTGAGTACTTATTCGCAAAAAACGAGTTTGACTCGAACAAAATCAAATCGTTGTTTGAACATTGGATGATCACTAATTATCGGATTAATTAATTTGATTAGATTATTATAACATGCTTGTGTGAATACATGGTTGCGATGCACGAATAATGTATATCGGATGGATATTAGATGGGTGGGACAATTTTAGAAATTGTTGTAATAAATTTGATTTATTAATTGGATCTGCGTGTCCAGCCTTATACCTCATATTCTTTGTATTCTCTTCTCACCTAATCCCATCAATGTAAATGAGGTTCTTTAGAAGTGTAGTGTAACAGGTAGAAGTAATACATGCTAGCGGAGAGAGAGAGAGAGAAAGAGAGAGATTGATCTAGGATCAATGTGTAAAGTATACATCCGCATATCATTATTATTTTTCATATGCTCTTTATTATGTGTTTAGAATGCATGTTTAAGGGTGTATGATGATGAGACCTTAATAAAGATAATAAATTGGTTGCCAATTTGCACTCGAAAAACCCTCGCAAAATATTAAGCGTCTTTCCTTCCATTAAGTGATTCTCACTCAAGATCCGAGACTGTCATTGGCTTGTTGGCCAAAGTCAAGGCCTTTGTCCATCGAGGATGTGTTTGAATCACGAAGGCTTTGTTACATATTGGTGTCTTGTCCAAGTTGTGGTTTGTTGGCCAAAGTCAAAACCACTTCTTGTCCATCGACATTGATTACGAAGCTTCCATGGTTCAATGGTTGTGCGCTTAACTGAGATCACTAAGTTTGTTGTGCCAAAGCCAAGGCTTAGTTGATTCAGAGGAGGAAAAAGGTTAGGTAATACATTGGATGTATTGGCATATATAAGATATATGTTTCGGACTTGGATGTCCCCCTACCGGATCTAGGAATTGGATTGGATCCAATCGATCTTAGAGATCTACCTAGTTAATTATCGTAAAAATTGTTGGCCAAAGTCAAGATTGTGTGATATTTAACGGGATCCTAGCCCGCTAGGAAACACAGTTTCCCGAGTACTCGACAGAGGGTTAGAGGCTCGCCGAAAAATAGTGGGAGGCAAGAATTGAATTTGCAATATTCGTTAATTACTTACCATACGCCCTCAAACAAATATCATTCGTTAAATAAATTAAATGTTAGTTGGACTATTATTTAAATGTTGTTTTAATAAATAGTTGGACTATATTCAAACTATTCATTTATAATTGATTTTATAATTGGATTATAGTAATCAATATAATTGATTTTAATCTATTAAATTTGATTAAATAGTTAGACTATTGTAATCATTATAATAAATAGTACCTTAATCGTTGATTAAATAGTTGGACTATTAAAATCAAGATAAAATGAAAGATTGACATTTAAAAGATAATCCTAGGGAAAATGTATTTAAATTGTTTAATTTTCAAATTGGAAATAATTCCAGGATGGTCCTGGAAAATAATAAGTTACTTTATTTGATAAAATAACATATTATGCCTAAGCCCGAAGTTAAGCAAATAGTAGAGCATAATCTTTGGAAGATTTATGTAATGATAACTTTAGTGCTTAATCCATTAAGCTTGTCACAGTAGACTTCTTAATTTCTGAATCAGAACTAAGGATTAGATCCTTAAAGTATGATAATGAAATTGAAGGATCTTCATAAATCTATACTTAGAATCTTAGAAGTACCAAATTGCAATAATTAACTCTTGGAGAGTTAATGATTATTCTCAATGAGATAAAGTCAAATTTTGCAATTAGGCAAGTAGCGCAAGGCGCACCTTACTTCGATATTCTAGAAGGCCTAGGCTTGGCCAAAGGCTTCTGGAGTGTTGAAAAGGGCAAAGGCAAAATCATTATAATCTTATAGGAAAATAAAGGACATATCCTAAAATGTCTGCTAAATGTGGCAAACGGGATCGCGGAAGCGTGACTGCCGTTTGGACAAAGCAGACATGAAGGAATTGAAGACGAGCAATGCTCTCACTTCAAATATGTTTGCCAAGATTATGTTCACTACTAGTATTAAAATTGGATTTTAGATACTTAGTGTGATATATATAAATATATATATATATTGATGTTCAGAATCTGTTTTGAACAGGATACTGACTTCAATAGAGATTAATCTGTGAATTGCAAACGAGACGAAAGTCGCTGTTTTAACCGTAGATACCTAAGTTTAGGAACTGCCTTTTGGGTGTGTACCTATATTTGGAAACTTTTATAATGTAACTAGTTTGACTAGATACATTATCTCTATATCAGTGTTTAACCCGTTGCGGGTGACCTTTATATCCTAGAACACTAAGTGTTTTTTATTTTAAAGATGATATGAGATAAACACATTGGATGTGAATAACAGAATTTATATTTTGATAAAAATATCTCAACATATAACATGACAAACAATAGCAGCAACTGATTTGATCAGAAGAAACTAATTGTGGCATTGTTGTCTGGGACGCAATTAAACAAGAATCGTATATCCGCACTTTTGAAGAGTGGGTACTAGGACTGTTTGGATTCTATTCAAATAAAGTCTACGAATCTAGTTTATTGGCAAAAGTGCCTAAAGCACTATTTACTTGGTAAAAGTGTAAAATGCCACAGATCTGTTAGCCCTAGTTCATAGTGAAGCAAGTGGGCCTATGTCTAGCTAGGCTAGATGTGGATATGAATATTTCGTGACCTTACGGATGTGGCATCGTGTTATGGTTATGTGTTTCTTTTGAAGAACACAAATTTGAAACTTTTATAGTTTCGACACGAAATAGAAAAACAGATCACTAAGTATTAAACTGTCACATAAGACCGTAAGGAAAATAACTTAAGCAATAAGTTTTATTATACTTGAAAGATTATAGCATTCTTTCAAAAGAGGGCTCCTCGGAACACGTCAGTTTGACGGGTGTCCGAACGGATTAACCGAATGTGTTAGACATGATAAATTAATCATGAGTCGCTTTGAGCTACCATTTCCTTCAACGGATAAGCGTAAACAGTGCAAGAACTTATTTTGAATAAGGTTCCATCATAATCTGTTTGACAGATATCATATTAGATATGAACGAATGAAACCGGGTTTCTCATTCCTGATAATTTGGGATGCCAGGCATAGTTTGGATATACCAAACTAAAACCCAAATTGGATAAGTGCAATTTTAGGTTATCCTAGGGATACCAAAGTATTGTACTTTACAAATCACAAGAGAACATAGATGTTGCTTAACATGCGTTTTCCGAAGAGGAATACCGATATGCAGTGGTAAGTGGGAGGATGTAAACTAGATGAAAATCGGGTAATATTGTCCAAGGGCACTGATCCTTAATGGAACACTAAATAGTTCATCAAGGATGAAACTATTGTTAGACATTATGTCCCATAGCGTCACTGTTTGTAAATGATATTGTATTATTGTACAAAATTAACTATGTGATAATGAATTGCCTTTTGCCGTTTTGTAATGATATTTACTTTGATATATAAATGGCGAAAGTCCATATGATTAGTACCGGATTGAGATGATATGAGACAGTATCAATCCATAAAGGTTTAATCATTAAATATCCCTAGTCGTATATTATTATCGAGATCGGACATCGATAATGCGGAATAGACTAGTATTGCGCTTGTGCACGTTGTGAGGGCACAACGGCATAGTTCTCATATATTTAAGTATTGGATACTTATGCAAGTGCGATAGGAGGTTGTGTTTTACCGATGGTACGGAAAACAGCTTCGCTCTGGATAGACCCCGCGGAATCCCATTGGTAGTATGTCTACGTGTCTATGGGAGGCCGCATCAAGGTAGGTGTATATGGTCTTAACCTGAGACTTACATCGCTAGTACTTGCGACAATCGGTAAACTTTGGTTTTGGTGGTTGGGGACCTTAACCGGTTCTGTGTACACCTCTTCTGGGTTTATCGAGAATCGTAGTGTACTGGATGTAATGTCAAGATGGAAGTATCGCTTCAGACATATGGAGGTGATGATCACGCAGGACACAGAACTAGTACTCTATAAAAGGTTGCAACCGTCGGGACAATATGACCAGGTCAGGATTGTCCGATTTAAAGAGACTAGTTGCTTGATGTCCGATATATGTTTCGTACGGGGCAGACACATCTCCAGCCCCAGGCCTAGCATGTGATCATCCGATACTGGATCGATGTACGCAATACTACGGTATACTACGCTTGATACAGATCTTATATTCCTATAAGAATATTTCTGGAGAATTGGGTAGGCATGGCGCTTTGCTAGAAGCCAACCTTGTCTTGTGAATCGGTATAGACGTAGTACGAGGTACGTACGTGTTCGGATTATCCGACGACCGGATTTACTGCCAAAATATCCGGAGATCTCTTGGGTCGCTTCCTGAAGATTCACCTATGATATTTGATTCGGACTTAATTAATCTTGGATTAATTACGGAGAAACTTTATCTCGGATAAAGTGCCTAGTTTAGAGAGAGAACGATTAATTTGGAATTAATCGACAAAATTATTATATTCGATATAATAATCGAAATTCGATTTCGACGCGAAATTAAAATTAGATTTTAATTCGGGCAAACGAGTTAGTTTAAAATTAATTCGTTAGCGACGTAAATAATAATTTCGCCAGGCGCAATTATTTATTTAAATTCGGTTTAATTAACGTCGCGACGTAAGCTCGGTATTTCGGAAATATCGAACCCGAACGCGTGAGTGGACGTGGGCCCACTTTCATTGGGAAACGTGTGGGGCCCACATGACACATGTCATTACATTGCATGGTGTTAGTGTACAAAACACTCTATGGCATTGCATGGTGATAGTGTATAAAACACTCTATGGCATTGCATGGTGATAGTGTACAATTCACTCAATTGGTTTGCATGGAGTTTGAGTGTTGGACACTCTAAGCCATTGCATGGTTTGTGTCATAGATTTATTATTAATTTAATAATTATGGCATAAATATAAATTGATTTTTGGTAAAACAAAAATAAATCAATCACACAATTCTCTCTCTCTCTCTCAAAATGCCGTGACTCTCCATGGAAGGGCAAAGGAAGATTTGATCATCCATTCTCCATTTTTGCTAGCACAAGCAAGGGATCAAAAGAGGTGATAGGGAAACCATCAAAGAGCTTGGAATACACAAAGCTTGGAGCTTGTAGTCTTCTTCCTCCTCTTGGCCGAATCCTCCACCACTTGGAGCTTCTACCATTTGATCTTCACTTCATCACAAGGCATTGTAAGTATGATTCCGCCATACTTCATGTTTAAATATATATTCTTTATAGTATTTCACATGCTTAATCTTTGTTTGGGACCTATATAATAGAAACCAACAATGGTATCATTGAGCTAGGTTTAAGCATGAAATACTTTAGGTTAAAATTTGGGTAAAATTGATTGAAGCATGTTCTTGTGAAATTTGATGAATGAGTATGCTTATATGTATGTTAAATGACATTATATGAAATCAATTTTATGAAAAATGCATTGGATGATTTTTCCCCAAAATTTCTACCTTGGCCGAATGGGTGTGAAAATTGATTGAAGCATGTTCTTATGAAATTTGATGAATAAGTATGCTTGCATGTGTATAAATGATATTACATGGAATCAATTTTATGAAAAATGCATTGGATGATTTTTCCCCAATATATTCACCTTGGCCGAATGGCATGATGAAATTGATATAAGCATGTTCTTATGAAATTTGATTAATATATGCTTGCATGTGTATAACATGATGTTATATGGAATCAATTTCATGAAAAATGCATTGGATGATTTTTCCCCAAATCCATGCCTTGGCCGAATGTATTACTACTTGGAGTGGTTTGATATTTTTGTGTATAAGTCATTGGATGACTTAGAACGTATACGGGACGTAGATTAGTAATTCAATCGGATTGAAACAAATCGACACAAAAAAACTCACCTTGGCCGAATCAACAAGGACATGAAATGGAGTTGATTTTTTGATAAAATTAATGTTGGACATTTATTTTGCAAAATACATGATTAATAAATTAAATGGGTATTTTTGAAATATTTGATTTAATGTATTAATCTTGGTATTACACTTTAATTAATTGGACTTTAATGTTTGGAATATTAAAATTTATTAATGGGCTTTAATAATTTAATTGGGCCTTATGGGCTTAAAATTGGTTTTATGGCACTTAAGGGTGATTCCTTATTTGGGCTTGGTAATTGGGTTTGACCCACATTGACCAAGCCCAAGCCTTAATAAATCAATTCTAAGTCCATTTGACTTGAATTAAATTAAACATTGGATGTTAGTTGGGCTTTGAGGCCCAATAGATTAGATTTAGAATCTAAGTCTTTAAAGCACATTAAAGTGTAAACATTTAATTTGGAATTAAATAATGAATTAGTATTGAATACGAATTAAATCAGATTTAATAAGTAGTTCGATATAATTCGCGAATTCGTACCTTATGTACTTATTCTCAATAGAGTTGGACTCGCGCAAAATCAAACCGTTGTTTGAACATTGGATGATCACTTAAACAAAGACTAATTAATTGGATTAGATTGGTTGTAAAAGCATGTCTTGTTTGAATATATATGTATGTGATGAATGAATAGTGTATATCGGATGGATATTAGAAGGGAAAGGGTAATTTTAGAAATTATTGTAAATTTGGAATTTATAAATTGGACCTGCGTGTCCAGCCTTATCTCTTTATCTCTTTGTATTCTCTTCTCACCTAATTCCCCTCAATGTAAATGAGGTTTCTCTTATTGTATTATGTAATTGGGTAGTAGTAGAATAGTGCTAGCGGGGAGAGAGAAAGGGAGTGATTTGTTCTAGGAACAAGTTGTTTATATATCCATCCGCATATCACTATTAATTTACTTTACGCGCTTTATGATGTTTTAGAAGCATGCTTAAGGGTGTATGATGATGAGACCTAACAAAGATAAATAAATTGGTTGCCAATTACGCGAAAATCCCTCAATTTATATTAAGCGAATATCCTTCCATTGAATGATTCTTGTTCAAGATCCGAAATTGGCATTGGTTTGTTTTTGACCAAAGTCAAGACCTTTGTCAATCAAGGATGTACTTGAATCATGAGAGTTTTGTTGCATATCGGTGTCTTGTCCAAATCGTGATTTTTATTGGCCAAAGTCAAGGTCACTTTTTGTCCAATGACATTGATTACGAAACTTTCCTCGTCAATGGGTCCCGCTTAACTGGAATCATTAGGTTTTTTTTGGCCAAAGCCATGGCCTAGATGATTCGGAGGATAGGGTTAGGAAAATGTATCGGATACATTGACATTATACGTATGTTTCGGACTTGGATGTCCACCTAACCGGATCTAGGAATTGGATGAGATCCAATTGATCATAGAGATCTACCTAAGTTAAATAGCATGCAATTTTTTATTGGCCAAAGTCAGGGTTGTATGTTATTTAACGGGATCCTAGCCCGCTAGGAAATGCGATTTCCCGAGTTCTCTACAGAGGGTTGGAGACTTGAAGAAAATAGTGGGAGGCTATTATTGAATTTGCAATTTCGTTCAGATAATTAGCCTTACACGTCTTTCAAAATTATTTCGTCAATATTTTTTAGTTGGACTAATATATTGTTATTTTACTTGTAACAGTTTGACTGTACCCATAACATCGTTGACTTTATAGTTGGACTATAGTCGTCAAGATGACTGGCAAAGGTAATATCCGCGACATAATCATGGGCGATAATGTCTTCAAAGGGACAAACTTTGCCGACTGGGAAATGAACCTCAAGATTGTGCTTGGGGCTGAGAGGGTACTGTATACTATTCAGAGGCCTCTCCCGCCTAAACCCACTGAGCCACTGGAGCTAGAGTTATGGAGAACTCATAGTGATGATTGTGACCAAGCTCAGTCAATTATGCTAGCTGCAATGACTCAGCATTTCAGACGCCAAAATAGGGACTTGGATCCCTATAACATGATGGCAAGATTGCGTCTTCACCGCACTAACAAGCGGATGAAGAGGTACGAGCTAGTAAGGAAACTCTTCCGCTCCCGGATGACAGACGGCGCATCAGTTGAGGCCCACGGGACTCAAATGATCGCTGACATTGATGAGTTAGCCAATATGGGCATTGTCTTGGAGGCAGAGCTGACGATTGATATGATATTACAATCGCTGCCCGATACTTGGAAACAAATCATCATCAACTACAAGTTGATGGATACTGACGACACTCTCGGAGAGTTGTTGTCCGTACTGAAGGAGTCCGAAAAGGAACTCCTAAAGGGGAGCAAGCGCGAGGCGCATTATGCATCGACCTCTCATGCGCCAAGGGCCGGCCCAAGGCAATTGGAGGTGCGAGGAAGAAAAGTTTCAAGAAGAAGGGCAAAGGCAAGTTGACAGTGGCTTCTAGGAAGCCAAAGGACAAATCTCGCGACATCTGCCTAAACTGCGGCAAGAGGGGTCACTGGAAACGTGACTGCCGAATGGGCAAAGGGCAGAGGGAGGATATCAAGGCTAGCAAGGCTATCGCCTCTGGTATGTTTGTCATTGAGATAAATATGAATACTTCTAGTTTTAAAAATTGGATTTTTGATTCTGGTTGTGGTGCATATTTGTACTGATGTGCAGGATCTGCATGATAGCAGGGTGCTGGCGTCAGGGGAGATGGATCTACGGGTCGGAAACGGAACACCTGTTGCTGTTTTGGCCGTAGGGACTTTTGTTTTAGAACTGCCCTCAGGGCATGTACTTAAACTTATGAACTGTTATTTTGTACCTAGTTTAACTAGGAATATTATATCTGTATCCTTGTTAACCCAGCAGGGTTACACTTTTGTATTCAGAAACACTGGGTGTTATTTATATCTGAATGATGCAGAAATTTGCACAGCTGTTGCAAATAACGGTCTTTATATTTTGAATATAAATGAATCTCCTAAAATGACAAACAAAAGGCTCAAAAGGAGTAATCTAAAAGATGAAGCTTATATATGGCATTGTCGTCTAGGACACATCAACAAGACTCGCATATCCACACTCTCGAAGAGTGGGTACTTGGACGAATTTGATCCCAATTCATATGACGTCTGCGAATCTTGTCTTTTAGGCAAAATGCCTAAATCACCTTTTAGCGGTAAAGGTGAACGTGCCACAGAACTGTTGGCTCTAGTTCATACTGATGTGCGGGCCCATGTCTAGCCAGGCTAGAGGTGGATTTCACTACTTCGTAACCTTTACAGATGATGCATCTCGTTACGGTTATGTGTATCTTATGAGACACAAGTCGGAAACTTTTGAGAAATTCAAAGAGTTTCGACACGAAGTGGAGAAACAAACAGGGAAGAGTATTAAGACATTACGGTCAGACCGTGGTGGGGAATACTTAAGTTATGAGTTTCAAGATTACTTGAAAGAATATGGTATTCTTTCACAGTGGACTCCTCCTGGAACACCGCAATTAAATGGTGTGTCCGAACGGAGAAACCGCACCTTGTTGGACATGGTAAGGTCAATGATGAGTCGCACTGAGCTACCAATATCCTTCTGGGGATACGCATTAAACAGTGCTATACTTATTTTGAATAAGGTACCGTCGAAGTCTGTTGAACAGACTCCATATGAAATATGGACAGGAAGGAAACCAGGTTTCTCTTTCCTGAAGATTTGGGGATGCTGGGCATATGTTAAACGTTTGGAAGGTACCAAACTTGAACCCAAATCTGATAAATGCCTTTTCGTAGGATATCCTAGGGAAACCAAAGGATATTACTTCTATCACCCACAAAGAGAACAAAGTATTTGTTGCTCTACATGCATTTTTCCTTGAGAAGGATTTTATAAATGCAGTGGTAAGTGGGAGGAAAGTAGAACTCGATGAAGATCGTGGTAATACTGTTCCTGGCAATGAATCAACGACGGAACAAGAACAGACCGTCCGGATGAGTCTGTACCACAAACTTCACATACACAAGGACCGCGTAGGTCGGAGAGAGTCAGAACAGTACCTGAGAGGTATGGGTTCCTGATCTCACCTCATGTAGATATTAATCTTATTGAGGATAATGAGCCGGCTACGTATGAGGAAGCGATACGAAATATCGATTCCGCTTTATGGCAAGATGCCATGAAGTCCGAGATGGATTCCATGTACGCCAACCAAGTTTGGACACTGGTTGATGCACCAGAAGGCGTAAAGCCTATTGGATGCAGATGGATCTTCAAAAAGAAGACCGACATGGATGGCAACGTACAAACGTACAAAGCTAGGCTTGTAGCGAAGGGGTATCGTCAACAATACGGTATTGATTATGACGAAACCTTCTCACCCGTTGCCATGATTAAATCCATTCGGATAATGCTTGCAATAGCTGCATATTTCGACTTCGAGATATGGCAGATGGACGTTAAGACCGCTTTCCTTAACGGAAACCTTTTGGAGGATGTTTATATGCAACAGCCTGACGGTTTTATCGTGCCAAGACTTGCAAACAAGGTTTGTAAGTTAAATCGATCCATTTATGGATTGAAGCAAGCATCACGGTCATGGAATCAGCGTTTTGATGAGATCATAAAAGAATATGATTTCGTGCAAAACGCAGATGACCCTTGTGTATACAAGAAGGTTAGTGGGAGAGCACTTACTTTTATTGTTCTTTATGTCGACGACGTATTGCTTATAGGCAATGACATTCCCATGCTAACGTCGGTGAAAGCTTGGCTTTCATTAAAATTCTCCATGAAAGATCTGGGAGAAGCAGCCTTTATTCTTGGAATAAAGATCTACCGGGATAGATCCAGAAAGCTGCTTGGACTCTCCCAGAGTACATACATTGATAAAGTGTTGAAGAGATTCAACATGGAACAATCCAAGAGGGGATTGGTTCCAATGGTACGAGGTACCTCTCTGTCTAAGGACATGTGTCCTAAGACTCAGGAAGAGAGAGACAACATGAGTCGGATACCGTTCGCCTCGGCAGTCGGATCGATCATGTATGCCATGATATGTACACGACCTGATGTCTCATATGCTTTGAGCATGTGCAGTCGCTATCAGGCCGATCCAGGTGAAGGTCACTGGATAGCAGTTAAGAATATCCTTAAGTATCTTAAACGAACTAAGGATGCTTTCTTAATTTATGGAGGTGGAGAACTTGAGGTATCTGGGTATACCGATGCAAGTTTCCAAACCGACAAGGATGACTATAAGTCACAATCCGGGTACATTTTTTGTTTGAATAACGGAGCAGTGAGCTGGAAATCTTCCAAGCAAGATACTGTTGCCGATTCAACAACAGAAGCGGAGTACATCGCTGCATCTGAAGCAGCAAAGGAGGCAGTTTGGATCCGAAAGTTCCTAATCGGATTAGGAGTAGTTCCGTTAGCAGCTGAGCCCGTTCCATTGTATTGTGACAATAACGGGGCTATAGCGCAGGCTAAGGAACCAAGGTCTCATCAACGGTCCAAGCATGTTCTTCGACGTTACCATCTGATTCGGGAGATTATACATCGTGGCGATGTAAAGGTCGAGAAGGTCACATCAGATGATAACATTGCAGATCCGCTGACGAAGGCTGTTCTTCAGCAAGTTTTTGAACGACACATACATAGTTCGGGTATTAGATGCCTGAGTGACTGGCTATAGGCCAAGTGGGAGATTGTTAGACATTATGTCCCATAGCGTCACTGTTTGTAAATGATATTGTATTATTGTACAAAATTAACTATGTGATAATGAATTGCCTTTTGCCGTTTTGTAATGTTATTTACTTTGATATATAAATGGCGAAAGTCCATATGATTAGTACCGGATTGAGATGATATGAGACAGTATCAATCCATAAAGGTTTAATCATTAAATATCCCTAGTCGTAGTATTATCGAGATCGGACATCGATAATGCGGAATAGACTAGTATTGCGCTTGTGCACGTTGTGAGGGCACAACGGCATAGTTCTCATATATTTAAGTATTGGATACTTATGCAAGTGCGATAGGAGGTTGTGTTTTACCGATGGTACGGAAAACAGCTTCGCTCTGGATAGACCCCGCGGAATCCCATTGGTAGTATGTCTACGTGTCTATGGGAGGCCGCATCAGGGTAGGTGTATATGGTCTTAACCTGAGACTTACATCGCTAGTACTTGCGACAATCGGTAAACTTTGGTTTTGGTGGTTGGGGACCTTAACCGGTTCTGTGTACACCTCTTCTGGGTTTATCGAGAATCGTAGTGTACTGGATGTAATGTCAAGATGGAAGTATCGCTTCAGACATATGGAGGTGATGATCACGCAGGACACAGAACTAGTACTCTATAAAAGGTTGCAACCGTCGGGACAATATGACCAGGTCAGGATTGTCCGATTAAAGAGACTAGTTGCTTGATGTCCGATATATGTTTCGTACGGGGCAGACACATCTCCAGCCCCAGGCCTAGCATGTGATCATCCGATACTGGATCGATGTACGCAATACTACGGTATACTACGCTTGATACAGATCTTATATTCCTATAAGAATATTTCTGGAGAATTGGGTAGGCATGGCGCTTTGCTAGAAGCCAACCTTGTCTTGTGAATCGGTATAGACGTAGTACGAGGTACGTACGTGTTCGGATTATCCGACGACCGGATTTACTGCCAAAATATCCGGAGATCTCTTGGGTCGCTTCCTGAAGATTCACCTATGATATTTGATTCGGACTTAATTAATCTTGGATTAATTACGGAGAAACTTTATCTCGGATAAAGTGCCTATTTAGAGAGAGAACGATTAATTTGGAATTAATCGACAAAATTATTATATTCGATATAATAATCGAAATTCGATTTCGACGCGAAATTAAAATTAGATTTTAATTCGGGCAACGAGTTAGTTTAAAATTAATTCGTTAGCGACGTAAATAATAATTTCGCCAGGCGCAATTATTTATTTAAATTCGGTTTAATTAACGTCGCGACGTAAGCTCGGTATTTCGGAAATATCGAACCCGAACGCGTGAGTGGACGTGGGCCCACTTTCATTGGGAAACGTGTGGGGCCCACATGACACATGTCATTACATGCATGGTGTTAGTGTACAAAACACTCTATGGCATTGCATGGTGATAGTGTATAACACTCTATGGCATTGCATGGTGATAGTGTACAATTCACTCAATGGTTTGCATGGAGTTTGAGTGTTTGACACTCTAAGCCATTGCATGGTTTGTGTCATAGATTTATTATTAATTTAATAAATTATGGCATAAATATAAATTGATTTTTGGTAAAAAAAAATAAATCAATCACAACATTCTCTCTCTCTCTCAAAATGCCGTGACTCTCATGGAAGAACAAAGGAAGATTTGATATCCATTCTCCATTTTTGCTAGCACAAGCAAGGGATCAAAAGAGGTGATAGAAACCATCAAAGAGCAAGGAATACACAAGCTTGGAGCTTGTAGTCTTCTTCCTCCTCTTGGCCGAATCCTCCACCACTTGGAGCTTCTACCATTTGATCTTCTACTCATCACAAGGCATTGTAAGTATGATTCCGCCATACTTCATGTTTAAATATATATTCTTTAGTATTTCACATGCTTAATCTTTGTTTGGGACCTATATAATAGAAACCAACAACATACCAAACTCTTCGAATACACAAGAACCGCGTGAGTCGGAAGAGTCAGAAAACAACATGGGGTAATGGGTTCTGATCTCACCTCATAAAGATGTCTATCTTATTGAGTATACCAACTGCTACGTATGAGAATGATACAAGGTATCACTCCGTTATTATGCAAAGTGCCATTTAATCCGAAATGGATTCCATATATATCAACAATGTTTAGATACTAGTTGGTACCATAAGGCATTGTGCCTATTGGTACTTTATAAGTCTTCATGGAAGACATACATGGATGGCAACATACCAACGTATAAGCTAGGCTTTTTGCTGAAAAGGTATCGTTATCAAATCATTGTGTTGATAAGATTCAACCTTTTACCTGTTGCCACGGTAAATCAATTTGGGTAATGCTTGCTACTGTGCATTGTTCATTTATGAAATATTTCAGCTGAACGGGAAAATCGCTTTCCTAAAAGGAAACCTTTTGAGGATGTTGACAACATCCTGGCCTGGCGGTTTTGTCGTATCTAACAAACAAACAAGGTTTGCATGTCATTCGATCCATGTTTAGATGAAGCAAGCATAGGTCCTTGGAATTATCGTTTTGATGTAATCATAATGGATCATGATTTAATTCAAAACGAAATGATTCTTGTGTATATAAGAGGGTTAGTGGGAGCGCACTGACAGTAAATGTCCTATAAAATTAATGATAATATATGTCATTTTCTGGGAATGATATTCCCATAATAATTGATCGGTGAAAGCTTGGCTTTCGAGAAAAACTCTCCGAGAAACCGTACATTGAAAAATATACGCGACCTGGTGTCCTCATACGCTTTGAGCATATGGATTCACAAACAGGCCAATCCAAGTGATAGTCACTGGATTGAAGTTAAGAACATCCATTAATATCTTAGAGATCTAAGGATGCTGTCTTAATCTATGGAGAAGGAGAACTTGAAGTGACTGGGATAACTACTGCAAGTTTCCTAAACCGATAAAACGACTATAAAGTCGCAAATGGTACTATACAGTTTGAATAACGGAACAGTAAGCTGGAAACCTTCCAAGCAAGATAATGTTACCAAATAAACAACAAATGCGGGTTAATAGAAGCCTTCTGGGTCGATACAATATCTAATTAGATTAGATATAGTTCTTTTAGCAGCTGAGCTAGGCTTCAGCAAAGGCTACAAAATTAATGGTCTCATCAACGATCCAGATAAATACTTCGATATTCATCTGATTCGTTCGGATCATACATCGTGGCGATGTGATGATTGAATAAATCGCATCATATGATAATCATGAAAATCCGCTGATGAAAGTCTTTTCTCAACAGTTTGAGCCAACCGTACATAGTTCGGGTGTAAGATACTCGAGTGACTGGCTATAGGCCAAGTGGGAGATTGTTGGACAATTAATGACCAATAGCGTCACTATTTGTACAGATCATGGTGTTGTTGTACAAAATTAACTATGTGACAAACGAGATTGCACTCTTATCATCATTTGTGATAATCACCTAGATGTATAAATGATAGGAGGGTCCCTATGATTTGTTCCTGGACGGAGAATGATATGAGATAGTATCAGTCCACGAAGGATAAATCATTAAATATCCCTAGTCAGAGTATTATCGAGATTGGACATCGATAAATACGTAAAAGACTAGTATTGCACTGTGCGCGTTGTGAGGGCACAACAGCATAGTCTCATATATTTGGGTATATGATACCATGCAAGTGTAATATGAGGTTGTATTTTACCGATGGTACGGGAAACAGCTTCGCTATGGATAGACCCCCTCAAAATTCCATTGGTAGTATGACTATGTGTCTATGGAAGTCCGAAATCAGGGTATGTGTATTTGGTCTTAATCTGAGACTTGCACCGCTAATACTTGCGACAATCAATATACTTTGGTTGCGGTCATCCAGGGCTTTAACAGGTTCTGTGTACGCCAATGCTGGGTATATTGAGAATCGTAGTGTGTTGGGTGTGATGTCAAGACGGAAGTGTCACTCCAGTCATATGGAGATGATGGTAACATAGGATACGGTACTAGTACTCTTAAGTACTACAGTCATCGGGATAAAATGACAAGGTCATGTTTATCTGATTATAGAGACTAGTTACCAGACATCCGACATGTGCTTCGTACGGGGCAGACACAATTCCAGCCCCAGGCCTAGCACGTGATCATCCGATACTGGACAAAAATATGCAATACTATGATATAGATCCTTTATTCCTATAAGGATATTTCTGGAGAATTGGGTAGGCATTGTGCTTTGCTAGAAGCCAACCTTGTCTTGTAAATCGGTATAAATGTAGTACTTGGTACTTACGTGTTCGGATAGTCCGACGACCGAATTTACTGCCAATATATCCGGGGATCTCATGGGTCACTTCCCGAAGATTCACCGATGACGTATGACTCGCACTCTAAATTAATCTGGGATTAATTAGAAGAGAGAGAAAATTAATCTGGGATTCATTGCAAAGATATTTTATCTGGGATAAAATATCATTTAAAGAGAGATAACGATTAATTTGGAATTAATCAATTAATTAATATATTCGATATATTAAATGAAATTGGATTTCGACTCGGAATTAAAATTAGATTTTAATTCGGGCAAACGAGTTAATTTAGAATTAATTCGTTTGTGACGTGAATAGTGATTTCGCTAGGCGTAATCGTTTAATTGTGTCGCAACGGAAAATTCGTTAATTTGGAATTAGCGAACCCGAGCCCGAGATTATTTGCGAGCGCATTCATATTTCGAATTCGAGCGCGGCACACAAGTCAAATCAAGTGTCAAATTGCTAGTCGCATCTAGCGTCACATCATTCGTCAATCAAGTGATGGATGTCTTTCACTTTGAGTGATTGACGCAACTCACTATTCATGATTGATGGAAGTGATGTGAGTGGTTGGTGCCATTAAAGCTTGACTTTTGAAAGCCAAATTCATTCCAAATGAATTTGAAATTCACATTTGAGTATTTAATACACAAATTTGGAACCAACAAAACAACTCTTCTCTTCTCTTCATCTCTCTCTCTCACACGCCCAAGGAGGCAAATTAGCTCACTGGTTTCTGTCAAAACCGTTTGTTGGGAAGCAAGAAGGTGTGGTTTTTGTGGCAAAAATCACAAGAGCTAGCACTCCGCGAGACATGCGAAGGTGATATGGAAGTCCACCAATGAGCCGGGAATCGTTCGACGAAGCTTGGAGCTTGACGAATGACCAAAACCGAGCCAAAACAGTGAGCTATGAACTACCACTGCCGAATGCACAAGCAGCAAAATTTGGAGTTTTGTTTGTCAAAGGTCGCTCAACCGATCGATGTGAGTATTCCGCAACTTCGTTGATTTGTATTCGCACATATTTCATGCTTATTATTGATCTTGGGACCTTAATAGAAACCAACAACCAAAACTTCTATAGATTTGATCTTACAGTCTCTGCCCGAATACTGGGGCGGGTTCATCATGAACCAAGAAAAAACTCTTTAAGAGTTAATGGCCATGCTCAAGGAAGCAGAGCCAGAGATTCCAAAACGGATAGAAGCGCAAGGTGCATCTTAATTCGACATCCCAGAAGGCCAATGCTTGGCCGAAGGCTTCTAAGGGTGTGAAGAAAAAGGGCAAAGGTAAAATCGTCACATTCTTCTGGGAAGACAAATGACATATCCCAACATGTCTGCCTAAACTGTGGCAAACGGGGTCACTGGAAGTGTGACTGCCGTATGGAAAAGGCAGACATGAAGAATGTGAAGACGGGCAAGGCTCCGACTTCAGGTATGTTTGTTATTATAATAAACATGTCCACTACTGGTTTTAAAAAATGAATTTTTGATACTGGATATGGTATATACATATGTACTGATGTGCGAGATCTGCTGATTAGCAGAGACTGGCTTCAGATGAGATTGACCTACGAGTCAGAAACGGGACGAGAGTCACTGTTTTGGCTTTGGGAACCTATGTTTTGGAACTGCCCTTTGGGCATGTACTTAAATTAGGAAACTGGTATAATGTACTAGTTTGACTAGAAACATTATCTCTATATCTGGTTTAACCGTTGCGGGTTGGTAAACCTTTATGTTCCAAAACACTGGGTGTATTGTTTATAAATATGATATTAAGATATACACATTAGATGTGAATAACAGTATTTATATTTCGAATATAAATGAATCTCAAACATATAACATGACAAACAAAAGGCTCAAATTGAGTAAATCAGATGAGACTTATTTGTGGCATTGTTGCCTAGGACACATTAACAAGACTCGTATATCCACTCTTTTGAAGAATAGATACTTGACGGATTTGATCCTAATTCAAATGAAGTCTGCGAATCTTGTTTATTAGGCAAAGTACCTAAAACGCCTTTTAGCGGTAATGGGTGTACGTGCCACGAGCTGTTAGCCCTCTTCATGGTGACATATGTGGGCTCATGTCTGTCTAGGCTATAGGTGGTTATGATTACTTCGTAACCTTTACGAATGTTGCCTCTCGTTATGGTTATGTGTGTCTTATGAGACACAAGTCAGAAACTTTTGATAAATTCAAAGAGTTTCGACTCGAAGTAAAAAAACAGACGGGCAAAAGTATTAAGACATTACGGTTGGACCATAGTGGAAAATACTTGAGCAAAAATTTTATCGATTACTTGAAACAGTATGGTATTCTTTCACAGTGAACTCCTCCCAGAACACCTCAATTGAGTTGTGAGTCCGAACGGAGAAACTGAACTTTGTTGGACATGGTAAGGTAAATAATGAGTCACACTGAGATACTAATTTCCTTCACGGGATACGCATTGAACAGTGCAATACTTATTTTGAATAAGGTTCCGTCAAAGTCTGTTGGACAGACTCCATATGAAATATGGACAGGAAAGAAACCGGTTTCTCATTCCTGAAGATTTGGGGATGCTAGGAATGTTAAACGTTTGGATGGTACCAAATTAGATCCCAAATCGGATAATTACCTATTTGTAAATTGGTTATCCTAGGGAAACCAAATGATGTTATTTCCACAACCCATAAGAGAAAAAAATATTTGTTGCTCTCCATGCGGTTTTCCTTAGAGGAATTTCTAAATGCAATGGTAAGTGGGAAGAAAGTAAAACTTGATGAAAATCAGAGTGATACTGTTACTGGCACCAATCCCCTCACGGAACACGAGCAGTTCATCAGGGATGAGACTGTTCCACAATCCTCTAATACACAAGAACCGCGTAGGTCGGAGAGAGTCAGAAAACAACCTAAGAGGTATGGGTTTCTGATCTCACCCCATGAAGATATTAATCTTATTCAGAAAGATGAACCAGCTTCGTATGAGGAAGTGATATAAGGTATCGACTCCTATTTATGGCAAGGTACCATGAAGTCCGATACTGACTGTTACTGCACCAATCCCCTCACGGAACACGAGCAGTTCATCAGGGATGAGACTGTTCCACAATCCTCTAATACACAAGAACCGCGTAGGTCGGAAAGAGTCAGAAAACAACCTAAGAGGTATGGGTTTCTGATCTCACCCCATGAAGATATTAATCTTATTCAGAAAGATGAACCAGCTCGTATGAGGAAGTGATATAAGGTATCGACTCCTATTTATGGCAAGGTGCCATGAAGTCTGAAATGGATTCCATGTATACAACCAAGTTTGGACACTGGTTGATGTACCATAAGGTATTGTGCCTATTGGTAGCAAATGAGTCTTCATGGTGAAGACATACATGGATGGAAACATACAAACGTACAAAGCTAGGCTTGTAGCGAAAGGGTATCGTCATCAACATGATGTCGATTATGACGAAACCTTTTACTTGTTGCCATGGTTAAATCCATTCGGATAATGCTTGCTAATGCTGCATATTTTGATTATGAAATATGGTAGCTAGACGTCAAAACCGCTTTCTTTAACGGAAACCTTTTGGAGGATGTTTTATATAACACCCTGACGATTTTGTCACGCCAAAACATGTAAACTAGGTTTTCAAGTTAAATCGATCCATTTATGGATTGAAGCAAGCATTGTGTTCTGGAACCAACGTTTTGATCAGATCATAATGGTATATGGTTTCATTCAAAACAAAGATGATTTTTGTGTATATAAGAAGGCTAGTGGGAGCGTACTGACATTGATTGTCCTATACGTTGATGATGTATTGCTTCTTAACAATGACATTCCCATGCTACAATCGGTGAAAGCTTCGCTTTCATTAAAATTCTCCATGAAATACTTGGGAGAGGCAACATTTATTCTAGGAATAAAGATCTACTGGGATAGGTCTAAAAGTTGTTGGCACTCTATGAGAACTCGTACATTGACAAACATGTACGCGACCTGGTATCTCATATGCTTTGAGCATCTGCAGTCACTATTAGGCCGATCCAGGTGATGGTCACTGGATTGATGTTAAGAATATCCTTTAGTATCTTAGATGAACTAAGGATGCTTTCTTAATTTATGGAGATTGAGAACTTGAGGTGACTGGGTTCATCGATGCAAGTTTCCAAACCGATAAAGACGACTATAAGTCGCAATAAGGGTACTTATTTTGTTTGAACAACGAAACTGTGAGCTGGAAATCTCCAAGCAAGATACTGTAGCCGATTCAACAACAAAAGCGGATTATATTGCTGCGGCTGAGGCAGCAAAAGAAGCATTTTGGATCTATAAAATTCCTAATTGGATTAGGTGTAGTTTTGTTAGTAGCTGAGCTAGGCTACATCACATGCTAAATAATTATGGTCTCATCAAAGATCCAAGTATTTACTTCGATGGTTTCATCTGATTCGTGAGATCATACATCGTGGCGATGTCAAGATCGAAATATCATTTGAGATGATAACCTTGCATATCAGCTGACGAAAGCGATATATCAGCAGAAACATGAGTGACCTGTACATAGTTCAAATGTTAGACACTTGAGTGATTGGCTATAGGCCTAGTGGGAGATTGTTGGACAATTATGACCCAGAGCATCACTATATTGTAAAAGACACGGTGTTCTTTGTACAAATTAACTATGTGAAAATGAAATTGCTCTTTTATCATTTGTAATTGGATTAATCGGATATATAAATGATAAAAGTCCTTATGATTAGTTCCAGATTATTAAGATATGAGACATTATTAATCCACGAACGGTTTAATCATTAAACATCCATAGTCGTAGTATTATCTAGACTAGACATCGATAATGCAGAATAGACTAGTATTACACTTGTGCGCGTTATGGAAGCTTAACGATATAGTTCTCATATATTTAAGTATTGGATACTTATGCAAGTGTGATAGGAGGTTCTGTTATCTATTGTTACGGAAATAGCTTCGCTCTAGATAGACCCTTCGGAATCCCATTGGTAGTATGACTATGTGTCTATGGGAATCCGAATCAGGGTAGGTGTATTTAGTCTTAACCTGAGACTTGCATCGCTAATACTTGCGACAATTAGTATGCTTTGGTTTTGGTCGTCCGGAGCTTTAACAGGTTCTGTGTACGCCTCTCCTGGATATACTGAGAATCGTAGTGTATTGGGTGTGATGTCAAGATGGAAGTATCACTTCAGTCATATGGAGATAATGATCACGTAGGATACAGAACCGGTACTCTTAAATGCTGCAGCTATTGGTATAGTATGACTAGGGTATGATTATCCGATTACATAGACTAGTTGCTAGTGATCCGATATACGCTTCATATGGGGCAGACACAATTCCAGCCCTAGGCCTAGCATGTGACATCAGATACTGGATCGTAATACGCAATACTTAATATACTAAGCTTGATAAAGATTATGTATTCCTTAAAATAATATTTCTGGAGAATTGGGTAGGCACGGTGCTTTGCTAGAAGCAAACCATGTCTTGTAGATCGGTAAGAACGTGGTACTAGGTACGCACGTATTCAGATAGTCTGATGACCATATTTACTGCCAACATATCCAGGAATCTCTTGGGTCGCTTCCCAAAGATTCACCGATGACATTTGACTCGAACAGAATTAATCTAGGATTAATTATGAGAGAGAAAATTAATATGGGATTAATTACGGCAAGAATTAATCTAGGATTAATTATGAGAGAGAAAATTAATATGGGATTAATTACGGCAATAATTAATCTAGGATTAATTATGAGAGAGAAAATTAATCTGGGATTAATTGAGTCGAGAATTTATATGGGATTAAATTCGTAGAAATGAGAGAAAACGATTATTTGGAATTAATCGGCAAAATGAATTTAATAGTTAAATTGTATTTTTCTATTTTATTTATTTATTTTGGCTAAAATAATATATTAGATATATTAATTGAAATTGGACTTCAATGCGGAATTAAATTGGATTTTAATTCTAGCGAACGAATTAATTTGGAATTAACTCGCAAGCGACTTTCGTAATAATTTTGCGAGGAATTATTATTTAATTAAATTGGATTTAATTACGTCGCGAGGGAAAATTTGTTTAATCGGACTAAACGAACCCGAGCCCAAAATGTGTTGAGCAACCCATCCTGAATTTTGAATTTAAGTGTGGGACCCACCAACTTATATCAACAAGTCACTTGAGTGATGGAAGTGGTTGGGAGCTTTTAAAGCTTTCTTGTACAACACACTTTGACTTTTGCTTTTGAAAAGTATATACACTTTTTTGGAAAAAAAATTTGGTAATTATTTTTTGAAAACAAAACACAAAACTTCATCTCTCTCCCATTTCTCTCAATGGCCGAAACCTTGCTTCTCTTGGAGGGCAAATTTTCTTTCAATTTTGTTCTTGCTAGCACATAAGGAGTCAACTAAAGGTGATAGGGAAACTCACCCAAGTGTTGAAAATACTCTACAAAGCTTGGAGCTTCATCTACATCTCTTGAAATTTTTTAAATCTCAACCGATCAAAGTAAGTAATTTCCACAACTTGTCTTTGATTTATTCACACACAAATCATCTTAGTGAACTTGTGGCATGTGTAGGACACTAACAATGGTTACAATAGTCCAACTATATAACCAACTACAAATGGAGTAGTGTTTGAGTACAGTCTAATTGTTCAAAGAAAACAGTAAAAAATATTAGTCCAACTAATATATATAATGACGATAAATAAAATAAAAGAGCGCGCGTTTAAGAGAGTATTAAACGAAATTATAAATTTAATACTAGCCTCCCACTATTTTTCGGCGAGCCTCTAACCCTCCGTTGAGTACTCGAGAAACCTAGTTTCATTGTGGGCTAGGATCCCGTTAAATAATACACAACCTTGACTTTGGCCAACAAGCTGTATGAAATTTAACTAGGTAGATCTCTAAGATCAATTGGATCTCATCCAATTCTTAGATCCGGTAGGTGGACTGTTGGAGTTTCTACAGCCCCGAGGATCGATTATCAAGCAAGAAATACATGTGAATACATACGAGGGAGTTACGGAATACTCACATCGATCGGTTGAGCGACGTGGCAATGAACAAAAAACTGATTTTCTGCCATCTGGATGTCCCGGCAGTGAGCTGTTGTGGTGTCTCCATTTTCGGCCATGTGAGGTCCTCCATCAAGCTCCAAGCTTTTGTTGAACTTCCATGCTCATGGGTAGACTTTCCTATCACCTTCGCATGTCTCTCGGAGTGCTAGCTCTCGATGTTTTTGCCACAAAAACCATCACACTTGCTTCCCATTGCTCATGGTTTTCCCAGAAAAATAGAACAAGAACAGCCCAAAATGGGCGTGAGAGAGAAGAAGAAAAATGGCTCCAAACCGTGTGTTGAATAGAGAGAGATAAAAGTGTATTAGATTTTAATTGATTTCCAAAATCAATAACATATACCAAACATTAAAATATTAATATATGTCAATCAAGCTTTCAAAAAGCTATCCAACCACTTCCATCAAGTCACATCACATCACTCAATCAATCAATGTGACAAGTTGTCACATCACTCAAAGTGACTAATGATTTGACGCTTGATACGACTAGCGATTTGACATTTGATTGACTTGCGTGCCGCACTCGAATTCGAAATGTGAATGCGCTCGCAAACAATCCTGGGCTCGGGTTCGCTAATTCCAAATTAACGAATTTTCCGTTGCGACGCAATTAAATGATTATGCCTAGCGAAATCATTATTCACGTCGCTAACGAATTAATTCTAAATAAACTCGTTCACCCGAATTAAAATCTAATTTTAATTTCGCGTCAAAATCCAATTTCGTTTAATATATCGAATATATTAATTTATGAGTAATTCCAAATTAATCGTTATCTCTCTTTTATACGATATTTTATCCCAGATAAAATATCTCTGTAATTAATCCCAAATTAATTTTCTCTCTCATCTAATTAATCCAAGATTAATTAAAAGTGCTAGTCATACGTCATCGGTGAATCTTCGGGAAGCGACCCATGAGATCCCCGGATATGTTGGCAGAAAATTTGGTCGTCGGACTATCCGAACACGTAAGTACCTTGTACTACGTTTATACCGATTTACAAGACAAGGTTGGCTTCTAGCAAAGCGCCATGCCTACCCAATTCTCCAGAAATATCCTTACAGGAATAAGGATCTATATCAGACGTAGTATACGTAGTATTGCGTATTTCGATCCAGTATCGGATGATCACATGCAAGGCCTGGGGCTGGTACAGTGTCTGCCTCGTGCGAAACATATATCGGATTACGAGAAACTAGTCTCTTTATTATCGGATAATCATGACCGAGTTATATTATCCCAATGGTTGCAACCCTTTAGAGAACCAGTTATGTATCCCTACGTGATCATCATCTCCATATGACTAGAGTGACACTTCCGTCTTAACATCACACCCAACACACTACGATTCTCAATATACCCAGCAGAGGCGTACACAGAACGGTTAAAGCCATGGACGACCACAACCAAAGTATATTGATTGTCGCAAGTATTAGCGGTGCAAGTCTCAGGTTAAGACCAATACACCTACCCTGATTTCGGACTTCCATAGACACATAGTCATACTACCAATGGAATTCTGAGGGGGTCTATCCAGAGCGAAGATGTTTCCCGTACCATCGGTAAAACACAATCTCCTATTACACTTGCATGAGTATCTTATACCCAAATATATGAGAACTATGTCGTTGTGCCCTCACAACGCGCACAAGTGTAATACTAGTCTTTTACGTATTTATCGATGTCCAATCTCGATAATACTCTGACTAGGGATATTTATAGACTTATCCTTCGTGGACTGATACTGTCTCATATCATTCTCAATCTAGGAACAAATCATAAGGACCTCATATCATTTATACATCTTGGTGATCTAATCACAAATGATAAGAGAGTAATCTCCTTTGTCACATAGTTAATTTGTACAACAACACCATGATCTGCACAAATAGTGACGATATGGGTCATAATTATCCAACAATCTCCCACTTGGCCTATAGCCAGTCACTCGAGTGTCTTACACCCGAACTATGTACGGTTGGCTCAAATTGCTGAGAAAGTCTTTCATCAGCGGATTTGCATGATTATCGTCTGATGCGATTTATACGATCATCACATCGCCACGATGTATTATCCGAACGAATCAGATGAATATCGAAGTATATATCTGGATCGTTGATGAGACCATTAATTCTATAGCTTGCGATGTAGCCTAGCTCAGCTGCTAATAGAACTATATCTAATCTAATTAGATTTATTATATACCCAAATGGCTTCAATTGCTGCCTCAGCTGCAGCAATAACCCACATTTGTTGTTTATTCGGTAACATTATCTTGCTTGGAAGATTTCCAGCTCACTGTACCATTATTCAAACTGTATAGTACCGTTGTTACCACTTATAGTCGTTTTATCGGTTAGGAAACTTT
Source organism: Zanthoxylum bungeanum (assembly GCA_019454045.1). Taxonomy (NCBI): domain Eukaryota; kingdom Viridiplantae; phylum Streptophyta; class Magnoliopsida; order Sapindales; family Rutaceae; genus Zanthoxylum; species Zanthoxylum bungeanum. The sequence goes on from SKCR01037635.1 coordinate 83,821, forward strand.
CTATAGTGATCCCAGTCACTTCAAGTTCTCCATCTCCATAGTATAAGACAGCATCATTAGTTCTCTAAGATACTAAGTATGTTCTTAACTTCTATCCAGTGATTATCACTAGGATTGACCCGATTGTGAATTCATATGCTCAAAATGTATGAGACACCAGGTCGCGTACATTTTTCAATGTACGATTTCTCGGAGAGTTTCCTCGAAAGCCAAGCTTTCACCGATTATTTTATGGGAATATCATTTCCAAGAAATGACATATTATCATTATTTATATAGGACAACCATTGTCAATGCGCTCCCATTAACCTTCATATATACACAATAATTATTTTCGTTTTGAATAAATCATACTCCATTATGATTACATCAAAACGATAATTCTAAGAACCTAATGCTTACTTCAATCCAAACATGGATCGAATAACCTGCAAACCTTGTTTGCTAGTTTTGGTACGACAAAACCGTCAGGATGTTGTAAACATCCTCCAAAAGGTTTCCGTTAAGGAAAGCGGTTTTGGCATTTAGCTGCCACATTTCATAAATGAAACATGCAGCATTAGCAAGCATTATCCAAATGGATTTACCGTGGCAACAGGTAAAAGGTTGAATCTTAATCGACACAATGTTGATAACGATACCTTTTCGATACAAGCCTAGCTTAATACGTTGGTATGTTGCCTTCCACGTATGTCTTCCTTGAAGACTTATATAGTACCAATAGGCACAATGCCTTACGGTACAACAACTAGTATCCAAACTTGGTTGATATACATGGAATCAATTTCGAATTCATGGCACTTTGCCATAAAAAGGAGTCGATACCTTGTATCACTTCCTCATACGTAGTCAGTTGGTATTCCTCAATAAGATTGACATCTTTATGAGGTGAAATCAGAAACACATACCCCAGGTTGTTTTCTGACTCTCTCCGACCTACACGGTTCTTGTGTATTCGAAGATTACTGGTACAGTTTCATCCTTGATGAACTGTTTGTGTTCCAATAAGGACTCGGTGCCTTGAACAGTATTACTCCGATTTTCATCGAGTTTTACTATCCTCCCACTTACCACTGCATATAGGTATTCCTCTCAGGAAAACCGCATGGTGAACAACAATAAAAATGTTCTCTTGTGAGTTGTATAAGTACTATACTTTGGTATCCCTAGGATAACCTACAATTGGCACTTATCCAATTTGGGTTTTAGTTTGGTATCATCCAAACATATACCTAGCATTCCCAAATCATTAGGAATGAGAAACCCGGTTTCTTTCCTGTTCATATCTAATATGAAATATGTCAAACAGATTTTATGGAACCTTATTCAAAATAAGTTTTGCACTGTTAAAAGCTTATCCGTTGAAGGAAATGGTAGCTCAGAGCGACTCATGATTAACCTTATCATTTCTAACAAATCCGGTTACTCATTTTCGGACACACTGTCAAATTGACGTGTTCCGAGAGGAGTCCTCTTTGAAAGAATAATGTACTCTTTCAAGTATATGAGAAACTTATGTTGGAAAATCTAATCCATGTCCCAAGATCAAAAGAACAAGCAAAACATATAAATGAATGAACAATATTGAAGTATGGCGGAATCATACTCACAAATAGCGGAATGCGGATGCGTTGATGAAACAAAAAATTTCTCCTTTGTGCAGTGAGGGTTTCGGCCAAACAGAAAAGAGAAGCTCCAAGCAATTTTTGATCCTTCCAAGCTCTAAGATGAGTTTCCCATAACACCTTTGTATGATCCCTGATGGTGCTAGCCAAAGATGTGTATTTTATGTTCCAAACATACACAAATTCTTCAAGTTTTTGCAACAAAAACAGAAAAGTGGAGAGCCAAAACTGCAGTGAAGTTTTCGGCAATGTGAGAGAGAGGAGAGATCTGATTTTTTGTTACAAAAATCAATTTATATTTATGGCATAATATTTATTAATTAATAATAAACTTATGACACAAATCATGCAATGGCTTAGAGTGTCAAACACTCAATTTCCATGCAAAACCTTGAGTGCACTGTACACTATCTCCATGCAATGCATCAACCATTAAATAATGCATATAATGACAGTGTCATGTGGGCCCCACACGTTTCCAAATGAAAGTGGGCCCACGTGCACTCACGCGTTCGGGTTCGATATTTCCGAAATACCGAACTTACGTCGCGACGTTAATTAAATCGAATTTA
>SKCR01037636.1:0-80085 GCA_019454045.1 Zanthoxylum bungeanum
TGAGTTTTGTGAATGTTTTGAAGTGTTTTGTGTTATTTTATAGATAAATAAAGTTTCAGGACATTCTGGAGGTGATTTGGGCCAAAACAGTGAAAATTGGACTAAAAAGACATTTCAGTAAATTGTCAGCGTCGCGACGCCAAGACCTTCCGCGTCGCGACTCCTAACATGCGCCGAACAGTGCTAACGTGCGCTGGGTCCACAAATCAGAATCTGAGAAAAATTTGACTTTGCTAATGTGCACCGTGCCACGTGTCACCATCACAGCCGATCTGCTAAAATGCGTCGTGCCACGTGTCAGCATCCTACCGTGCCGACAGTCATCATCGCCACGTGTGCCACGTTTTACTCCAGGTCATCTCCATGTCATCAGCCACGTCAGCAAGTCAACACCGCCACGTCACCGCCACGTCATCATCAGCCAATCAGAAAGTGCCACGTCTCGCAATTCTACAGTGCCGACAGTCTCTTTCCCACGTGTCGCCATGTCACTGCCACATCACTGCCACGTCAGCGCCACATCAGCATCAATCATTGAGTATCTAATCCTTATCTGACACGTGGCGGATAAGAATCTCAGCGACCAATCAGAAGCCGCCACGTGTCACAATAATTGAAGCCCAGCCACCGCGCCACGTGTCACCTTATCAGCTTATCCAGAATCTTCAAACCGGCGAACCAGAGCGTGCCAAGTCGAAAAAAGGTGGCGTAGCGACACTGAAGGCCCTGGCGTCGCGACGTTGGAAGCCTACCGAGGCGTATAAATTGAGCTCGAGATTTCAGAATTGAATGTACCACACTCTCTCTTCTATTCTTTCTAAAGAGAGAGTTTCTCTCTCTAGTTTCTTTTAGTTTTTAGTTTTGTAAATAATTTTAATTACATTTTGTTTATATAGTAATTTATTTTTTTACTTTTTACAGTTTTTACTATTTACCATGAGGAGGTAACTTCCCCAGCTAGGGTGAAAGGTAATTCTTTTACTGTTACTATTTAGATTAATCTCCCTTAAAAATAATATATTCACTATTTAAAATATTGACTTAAAAAGGATACCGCCAGATTGGTCGGTTGGTAATTCATTTTAATCTGGTTTAAACCTGACTAATCAAGGATATCGCCAGATTGGTCGGTTGGTAATTTAATTTTGATTCCGCCTTTATGGCTGGTTGGACTTAATTTGACTTAATCAGGATACCGCCTATATGGCTGGTTGGAAAAAGAATCACAAGTTTATATATTATTTTATGGGAGATATCTAAATTAGTAGTAGTAAAAGTAATTCCTTTTATCTTAGCATTTTATTTTATTTTACAGTTTTACTTTATGTCTTTTACTTTTCAGTATTTTTACTTTATGTCTTTTACTTTTAAGTTGTTACTAGCCCTAGTTATGTGTTAGTTATCTGGGGTTGTGATGAATTCTAATATCACCGGTTTATAATGGATTATTTTATAGTTTGGGTAATTTAAAGGTTTACTTATTAAGTCTTAAGCTTAATGCTTCTTATTGTTTGATCACCAATAAGATTGATGTGGTAAATCTAAAATGAACTAGACATAGGGATTTTAGGTTTCAGCCTTAGACTTAATAGCCCACGATCTTCCTTGAGGATAGATAACCCTTTAATAGATTTCCTTACAGGATAGGAATATACCTGTCGGGCGGGGGTAGCCATAATTGGAACTTAAACTTAATGAATCCAGATAATTTGGTTGACATAGACATATGGTTCAATTGCGTTAAACTGGGTATTTGCGTCTGACCATCGACAGAGGCTTTTGCATAATTTAGTTTTCCAGGTTAGTAAACTGATTTATTACACAAACAAAAAATAATCACTTTATCTTTTAAAAGATATTAGAAGGATTCACAACCCTAGATCTTTGAGTCTTTTGTTATTTTCCTTAGTATTTTCTTTTGTCTTTTTATTTATTTATTTATTTTGTAAAACCACTTTCAACCAATCAAACAATCATTCTCTTCACCCTCAATTAGATATTTGTAAATAAATAGATTCAATAATTAATAACAACAGTAGGAATTAATTCCTCGTGGTATCGATATTTTTATACTACTTAAACGATACGTGCGCTTGCGTTATACGTGTGTGTTTACGCCGGTCATTAACCATGTCTTCATTCTTTTGCATACCCTTCATACTTCGATGACGTTACATATCGTGAAATCGATTTCACTCAAGGCCGTGGGTCGTTATACGATGATAACCATCACTTGTTGGCATATACATTCGGGTATAAAAAATATGCGTTCATTGGTTGATTGAATCTTTGGATGTGGAGACCTAATTGTGGACAAAGCTTCTCTGAAACCTGAACCTTGAATCAAGGCCACATGTAAGCCAGTAGTTGTTTTCATATAGTACTAAGCCTCCCTAATGCTTTGTTTTTGGGCCCTAAATATTTGAAGTCATTTAACATTTTTACCGTGAAATAAAAACTTGTTGGGTCTTTCACTGGGACACATTTACATTTCATGATAATTTGGTTGAATACTTTATAATGTTAATGACGCAAATTGTATGGAAACTTTTTTGGGCCTACAATGTTTCATTATGATTCAAAAGTGCTAGAAATATGAGTCTGGTACCTATAATGGCTTTCATCCAGAAGGGTCTGCCCTGCTTTGGCCTATTTAGATGTCTTGAAATATTTCAAGGCATATCCTCAATGACCATGATTACTACTGTTCCGATTTGTCGCTTTTGAACGTTGGCACGGTCCCCATATTAGGTTTAATCATTTGTAAATAGGCGGCCTTTGTCCTTTGGCGGTAGAAAAGAACCAAGGTAGCCAAGGTTCATATTTTAGAAGAGGGGGGAACGAGTTTGTGTACCCTCCACTGGCACATAAACAAATCCAAACCTAGGAAATATATTAGACTTACCACATGTGTGGGAGGAATAAGGTTGGAAGGATATATGCTGGAGATTGAGCATACTATGCATTTCATGCATATGCATCACGCTAACCACATTTTTTGTTGCAGCCATCATAGCGGCGTGTTGGGTTTGGGAAGAAGGCGGACAAGTCAAAAAGTAGTTAATCAGCTTAGAAATGGCCAACAATAATGCTTCACGCGTCGACTGATTAGAAGCCAACATGGACAAGATTGTCGAGCAGCTAAAGACCCTGGCCAATACTATGGGCAACTTGATGACACTTCAAGCGACGAGGGCTGAAACTAGTGAAAGGGGGCAAAAAGAGTCAGCAAATGGGACAACTGAAGAAATTCCCACTCTGGATGATGATATGACTAAGCATGCTACAAGTAGGATGGCCAACTCCCAAATTGAGCTCCCGAAACTGAAAGAGCTGATGAAGTCAGTAACCTAGAAGATGAAGGGTAAACATGAAAAACCTCATGGATTATGCTGTCAGTGCATTTTAAGAATAGCTGCCTTCCAAGTTCAGGATGTCAGACATGGTGAAGTTCAATGAGAACGGGGATCCAAAAGTTTATCTCCGTTAATATGTATCACTGATGAGTTCCACCAGTCTTTCCAAGCTCAATGTTAGAAGATGTTTGGACTGTCACTCGAGGAAGCACCCATAGTATGGTACCACGACCTAGAGAAGAAAATGAAGGATGAATGGAGGGCTCTGGCAGAAGCGTTCTTAAACCAATATGTCATAGATATGGGGATTGATTTTTCACTTTGTGATTTGGAAAACACTAAGCAGAAGCTGGAGGAAATCTTCAAAGAATATATTGACCGCTAGAGAACCAAACTTTTGAAGAGGCAATTACGACCCTCAGAGAAGAACCAAATAAAACTGATCATTAAGGGCACCAAGCCCTCCATATATTACAAAACGAGGAGGATGACCTCAATGATATCTGATTTTTACAGTTGAGAGAGACTGGTATGGATATTGAAGAGGAAGAGGCTGAGAACCAAAAATTCTATAGCTAGAACAAAAAAAATATTAGAGGGTCTTCTGGAACAAAGGTCGGCCCCGTTGAAATAGTCGCTATCCGAAACATAAAATTTTCAAACCATGACAGACCATTGTCAAAAGAGTTCAAGAAATTGAAAAGACAAGGTCTGTCGAAACCCCCGGAACCCAAACCACTACCAAACCCAGTACCTCACTACATCAACTTAAACCAATACTGCTACTTCCACCAGCAAAAAGGTCATGACACTGACAATTGAACCCGCCTTAAACACATAATCTAAAACCTGATAGACAGCCAAAAAATCACTGACTGATAAATAAACAATTCCAACACTAACATAAATCGCTTACCAAACTACCATGCCGTCACCACTGTATATGAGAAGATCCAGCCTACCTGAAAAATATATCCTACCAACCTTCAATCAGCAGACCTACATCATGGGATTATGGGACAACATTGATAGCGAGACTGATAAATGCCATAAATTTTGGGAAGACTTCTTTAGTAGTGATGAAGAAGAAGTCAAATGGATGTCTAGGAGTTGCTGATTCTATAATGATGCCATTGAGAAGAGAAAAAAAGTAGTAGATGAGGGAAAATAAAAAGAAAACGAAGAAGAAAATGGAGGAGAAGATGATGTGCTCTGACAACTAAAGAAGACTCGAGCACAAATAAGAATTTGGGAGCTATTATGTTACTCCTGAGAACACATGAGAGTTATGGTTGTGGCTTTGGGAAAGATAATGGTGCCAATTGACACAGATTCGACCGTTGTCGTCGGACCTGTCCGGAAAGAAAATAAGCAAGTTATAACCTTCTTCGATGAGGAGCTCCCAATGAAGGGATGTAATCATAACCTGCTGTTGTTCATCAAGGCCGAGGTTAGGGGCAAAAAGACCTCATGTGTGATGATGGACGACGAGTCCTCTATTAATGTTTTCCTATTGAAAATAATGCCTAAGATGGGCATTTGACGAGAGGAATTGATCATCTCTGATATGACAATAAAGGCCTACTATGATAGCAAACGAGGAGTGGATTGTACCTTTACTGCCATGGTCAAGGTGAGCCCAATTGAAGATGAGGTTGAGTGCACGATGCTAAACATCTCAGCTAACTTTATTATTGGGGAGGTTGTGGTTCCACAAGCTCATAGGCGTACCATCAACACTGCACAGAGTAATCAAATTCCTACATGAAGGAGAAATCATCACCATTGGGGCTGAAACGGGTAATGTTTTTGCCACCATGGAAGTCCAACCTTTTACAAGATTCCAAGTAGCAGCAAACTTCGAAGAATGGGTAGATCCTAAGGTGGCTTGGATCATGAAGAAGATGAAGTACAAACCTAACACTGGATTAAAAGCACAGGGCCAAGGTGTAAGCACGCTGCTAGACTTCAAATCATTAGGGGAAGAAGGGGTGAAGCACATGGAAAATGGGATGGAATTGACAGACTACTTTGTGAAGGCCAAATATGACCATGCAAAGTCAATGGTGTCACTATGCCAGTCTTCGAAATACTAGTACATGTTAAAACCCTAAAAATACTTTGTCTAAAAAGAAAAAGAAAGAAAAAGAGCTCATTAGGTTGAAAATCCACATGGACGACCTAAGTAAAATTATAGTATATCCCGTCAAATCAGAGATGGTTTAGGCAAAAGTTAGGGATAAGTAAGTGAGAAAAATAGTTAATTGGAAAACCCGAAAGGACCAGTTAAGGACATTTGTACCTTTACAATGGAACAATTAATGTATTCACACATGTACTCTGAAATAATGTTGATGTTTTATTGAAATAAAATCCCAAATGTTCATTAAATGCAATGTTCTACCTAAAAAAGAAAATTTAGGCTAAATATAAATAAATCATCTTTTTGCCTTTTCAATTCAGAGCCTACATCAGAAGCACTGGCCGGGGGCTTATGTCTGTTCAGTGCACTAGAAGAGCTGGGGTAGTGACGGTCCAGATAAGCTGCTAAGCCCACTTTCCATGGAAATAGTCCAGGATGTGATGAGATACGGGGCCACCCTGGAAGGTACGTCTCTCCGTAACAAGGTGTGAGGGGCATCCACACTGTCGATAAAGCTTACCCGGAAGGTAGAATGAGTAGGTATGGAGACCCGAGAGAGGTATGCATTGACCGAAGAAGTCTGAGGTGACATGACTGAGATGCCGCCAAGAACACATCCATGAAATCTCTATATCAGATACTTGCTACAGCCATTTCCTCCACGCGTCGTAAGAAATGTTTTTCTTCATCATGGTGCGCGTTAGGTGATTGGGGATGACAAAAAAGCCCAGGCCCGGGGGCAAAAAATCTCGGTCTGGGCTTAAAAAATATTATATATATATATATATATATTTATATTTATATAATAACATTATATATATTTATTTATATAATAAATTATAAATATATATAATTTTCTTATTAATAAGAAATCGAGTCGGATAAAACCCGGCCCGAGCCCGGGCGGGAGTCGGGCCGAGCCGGCCTGGCAAATGCTCGGATCGGTTATTTTCTGATCCTAGCCTGGCCCATTGCCACACTTATAGGTGATGTCGGGGGCCATATAGGGTAAAGATGGAGACTAGCGGAGGAGCAATGTGCTTTAACTTTCTTATAGTCACACCTAAAAAAATGGTGTGTTAGCTCGTTGGGTTGAAAACCTGAAAAGACAACTTGTGTAAAACTTAGAGCAGCCCGCTAGGTTGAAAATCCGAGAGGACAATCTAGGAAAAAGTTAGGGCATATATGCAAGAGTAAGGAGCTCCCTAGAAATAGACTGGTAGGTTTTCGTTTAATCTCGTCCAAGCCATGCAGCGTGTCAGAAAAAATGACAAGAGATGGATCATAGTCGCACTTGATGCCTTGAATAATATGGAGTAGTCGGTAGTCATCTCTCCCATTATCATGGCCCTCCAAGAGGTATCGAGCAAGAATACAAAACAAGACCACACTTCTCCAACGGTATGACCCAACCACCATGCTAGAAGAAGCATCTTGCAAATTCAATAGATAGTGGTGATGGTATTACTTTCTATATCACATCGGGACTAAAAAGAAAAGCTTCAGAAGCTTCCTGAGGATATGAAATCCTAAAGAGAGGCATCGCCAGGGAAGTAGAAAGAGGAAACTGAAGACCTATAATAACAGTAAACTCCTTAATAAAGGGACATAGCTCATGGCTGTGGAAGTAGAATACGTGATTTTTTGTATCCCAATATGTTAAAACGGCCTTCAGGAAAACAAAGTCCACATTGACACGATAGAGGTAACGAAGGGCGGAAAGCTGATTCAAGTCTGTGGGCGACTAGTCAGACAACCCATGGATAAGGGACATGGAAATGGCCAGATATTCCAAAGTAGTGGTCGGATATAGAAATAGAAACTGGATATGAGAAATGTATGGCCATATGTTTTTTTAGTTGTAAGATATTCTTCAAATAATAATGGAGCTATGGCAAGAGAAGGGGGAGAATCAGCCTCAGAAATAGAAAAGGAAATGAAAAATTCGCTTTTTGTTATGAAAATAAATATGAGACGAGGCCTATGTATAGAATTTTGAGGGCTGTACCGTATGAGAACATGAATTTTACCCTCAGAAGGAACCCTACTGCCATAAGACATCGCGAGATGTCTGGCCGAATTTTTACACTATGTCTGGCCATGCATGATGAGACATTGTCAAATTCTTTCTTGATATGTCTGGCCAGACGTAACATATATGGCCAGATGTTATCACTCACATTCGGTCGGAAATGTACATATACGATCGAATATTTATCACATACAATAGTAAAATATAGTCTAGTCAGATGGTTGTAAAGTGTATTGATATGGTATTTATGTCTAAAATGGATTGTAAAATTAGAACAAGATTGAAATTAAAATGACTTTCTATTAATTGAATTTAAAAGATTGTACAAAAGGTTCCTTATAAATATCATTTTTTACAAAAAAAAAAAGAAAGAATTTATCCTACTCATTCGAAGACTCCTCCTCATTAGCCTTCTCCTCATCAGACTCCTCCGTCTCAGCCTCGGACACCATAGGCTCAGGCTCCTTCGAAGCATTCCGGGAATGCAACCCATTCATACGGACCTTTTAGCGATTGTTTCTATCTTATAAAGAGGCATAACGCCTATGCATCGCCTAAAATCGACGCTGAAGGTCCTGATGCTCCATAACATGTGCCTCCACGTGATGTTGTAATCAAAAATAGAGAAAGCGTGATAGGAAATCATGCATACACACATACATGCATACATGCTAACTCTTATTTACAGGTTCCTTGTGAGAGAAGCTCAAGGAAGTTAGCGCCACCTTCGTCGCCTGAATCATGCGGTAGCAATGATCCACAAAGTCTACATGGATATGAAACATGACTTGATTAGTATGGAAAGCCAGGAAAAAAAGAGAAAAAAAATAGTCAAAGATATTGAAATGAGCCGACACTGAAGATATGTGGCATCCGCAGTGATAATATTTAGCGACCATATCTATTTAAAAGACATAGATCGAACCTCATCCACCATAGCGTCATCACGAATAAAATAGGTCAGGTCTGGCCAAAAACTCACCGTGGTCGAAATGATACTGGGATAGGCTGACATTGAAGATGAAGAAGAGCCCTATTTAGAGGAGGATGCCCGTATATCAAGAAGTGGACGATGTCGATCTACCGGTGCATCGGCCTTCTCCTCCTCATCGTCAGAAGGTGGACGCATGCGGTGCACCCCACAGCCTTTCCTAGGGGCCTGTATCACAGGTAATGTCAGCGGAAAGCACAAGGATTGAAGAAAGATTCAGAGAAACAATACTTACCTGAGTAGCTATTTGAGGCTCGGTCAATGGAAGAGATTTAAAAATTATAATGGAGGCCCACTGCTTGCACACGCCCTCCACCAAGAAATCATCAGTGGGGAGGCCATTCACTGCTGCCATCAGATCCATCTCTTTTATCCGAAGACCGAAGAACATTAAGGCAGGTGGGGAAGCATGAATTCTATGAGCTGTTCTTCTAGAAGGATAAATAGGTGGACTCTGGAAATGCATCAATGACAGTCCCCTATCGAGCCATATTGATATGAAAGAATCAAAATAGTGTCAGCCGGAGACAGAAAAAGTAGAATCAGAAAGAAAGAAGAAAAGGAAAAGTCTCACCATGCTCATAGTAAGTTCATTCAAACGAGCTCAGTGCACGCCTAAGTTATGGGACTCAGATGATCCTACAGTGGACTCATCTCATCGGGACAAGTAAGGGAACAAACCTCCTCTCAGAAAATGGGAAATGGTCATGTGTAGACACTGTATTTTTACGCATATCCGATGATGAGTCTCTCAAAGAGAACACACATGAAAAGTTTGGGAAAGTTATAAGGTTTAATGCTGGAAGAGAAAGAAACCTTACGTAGAAGTGAAGCGGGGTTAATCGCTATGCCTATGTTGTCTGTGACCATGATACAGTTGAGCTTGCAGCTCATAGAGAGTAGGGATTAACCCACGAGGGACTAACCGAAATATGAAAGAGTCGCCACACAATATAAGACACTGGAATAATTTAATGCCGCACTACATCAACCAGTTTTGGGATTGGAATAGTCATTTACTGATGTCAGTATAATATCTAGACTCCAAAGAGGATATGCATGTCTTATAGTCCATAAATCACACACGAACTGATTATATCATATACATTAATATAAATGATAAATAATATCATAATCGAAGGAAATACATTTTATGTAGTAGTCAAAAGATAAAACAGAACAGATTTGGAGGCATGTTTCCCTGGCCTGGACTCGTGGAGCCATGGCCAAAATTTTATATAGTAGGCCAGAATTAAATGATGTCTAGTCGGACTTGCAAGAAATCTGGTCGGATTTTACTGCGTAACCAGAAATGCAAGCTCATATACACGAATAATTACAGATTCAATATCACAGTGACAAGGCAATAACCAATACACACAAAATGCATTAGTAGTGATAATAGTGAATCACATACCAATTATATATTAAACATAATAATAATGAAATCAGAAGAAAAAACCTTGCGCATCGATTTCGTTGTGGTATATGGAATTGTATACTGTCCATTTGGATTCGACTGTGGAATCTACGTCCGAGTTTCCTGCTGGTTTCTAATTAGGTCCCAAGATCATTATAAGCATGAAAAACATTGCGAATACAAATCGACGAAGTTGCGGAATACTTACATCGATCGGTTGAGCGACGCAGAGACAACAAAAACTGATTTTGCTCGGCAGTGGACTGCTCACTGCAGTGCAGTGAATTTCCTCACTCGTTTCGGTTTTGAGCTCCAAGAATCAAGCTCCAAGCTTCGTCGAACGGTTCCCGGCTCATGAGTGAGCTTCCCTATCACCTTCGCATGTCCCGTAAGTGTGCTAGCACTTGTGATTTTGCCACAAAATCACACTCCAAGCTTCCTACACAGCTCACTGTTTTGTCAAAACCAGTAAGCTTTTAACAGCCCCTTGGGCGTGAGTTTAGGAGAGAAAGAGAGAATGAGAGATGTGTTGAATCTTTTGAAAAAATGGTATATGTTTCCTTTATATATTTTCCAAAAATAAATAAATGATTTACCAAATAATTTTACAAAAGTCAAATGGTGTAAAAAATAATTGATTTCAAAAATCAATTCATATACCAAACATTCCAACCACTCCACTAACTCAGATCATGTCATATCACTCAATCAAATTGTCACATCATTCAAAGTGACATGATTTGACGCTTGATGTGACGCTAGATGCGACTAGCGATTTGACGCTTGATTTGACGTGCCGCACTCGAATTCGAAATGCGAATGCGCTCGCAAATTATCTCGGGCTCGGGTTCGCTAATTCCAAATTAACGAATTTTCCGTTGCGTCGTAATTAAATGATTACGCCTAGCGAAGTCACTATTCACGTCGCTAACAAATTAATTCTAAATTAATTCGCTCGCCGGAATTAAAATCTAATTTTAATTCCGCGTCGAAATTAATTTCGTTTAATATATCAAATATATTAATTTAATCGATTAATTCCAAATTAATCGTTATCTCTCTTTAATGGATATTTTATCCCAGATAAAATATCTCCGCAATTAATCCCAGATTAATTTTCTCTCTCTTCTAATTAATCCCATATTAATATAGAGTGTGAGTTATACGTCATCGGTGAATCTTTGGGAAGCGACCCATGAGATCCTCGGATATGTTGGCAGTGAATTCGGTCGTCGGACTATCCGAACACGTAAGTACCTCGTACTACGTTTATACCGAATTACAAGACAAGGTTGGCCTCTAGCAAAGCGCCATGCCTCCCCAATTCTCCGGAAATATCCTTACAAGAATAAGGATCTATATCAAGCGTAGTATACCGTAGTATTGCGTATTTCTGTCCAGCATCGGATGATCACGTGCTAGACCTGGGGCTGGAATTGTAATTGCCCTGTACGAAGCACATGTCAGATGTCTGGTGACTAGTCTCTATAATCGGATAAACCTGACCTTGTCATTTTATCCCGATAGCTGCAGCATTTAAGAGTACTAGTACCGTATCCTACGTGACCATCATCTCCATATGACTGGAGTGACACTTCCGTCTTGACAACACACCCAACACACTACTATTCTCAATATACCCAATATTGGCGTACACAGAACCGGTTAAAGCCCTGGACGACCGCAACTAGAGTATATCGATTGTCGCAAGTATTACCAGTGCAAGTCTCAGGTTAAGACCAAATACACCTACCCTGATTTCGGACTTCCATAGACACATAGTCATACTACCAATGGAATTCCGAGGGGGTCTATCCAGAGCGAAGCTGTTTCCCGTACCATCGGTAAAACACAACCTCATATTACACTTGCATGAGTATCATATACCCAAATATATAAGAACTATGCCGTTGTGTCCTCACAAACGCGCACAAGTGTAATACTAGTCTTTTACGTATTTATCGATGTTGAATCTAGATAATACTCTGACTAGGGATATTTAATGATTTATCCTACGTGGACTGATACTGTCTCATATCATTCTCCGTCCAGGAACAAATCATAGGGACCTCTCATCATTTATACATCTAGGTGATCTAATCACAAATGATAAGAGTGCAATCTCCTTTGTCACATAGTTAATTTGTACAACACAATGATCTGTACAAATAGTGACGCTATGGGTCATAATTGTCCAACATTTCCATCTTATATGCCACCAGAAATCAAGGTCGGTTGTAGTCATATATATGGCCAGACTTTTTGTATGATATATGAATTTCCGATCGGATATATAGGATTTTTGATCGGATATAAGACATCAACAAAACAATAGGTTTTGGATATGTAGTTTAAGTTTTAGGGGCCCTCAAATCGTACCTAAAATATTACTCGGCTCCATAAACACTATGGAAGGTCGCATTTGTTGTTTTGGTCTCTTGTTCGAAAGAATCACAAGGTTGCTATGTGTGTGTTTTGGTAGTATTTACTAGGTCGTTAGTTTTTTAATGAATGTTGTTCGTTCTTGGCTCTCTATTTTTCCTTCTCTGTTGGTTGGTAATATTTTTTCCCTCTTCCTCAATATCCCTGTCCTATGAAGAACGCAATGTATAATTCTAAGGCTATGGTTATTAGGGAAATAAACCTTTTGATAAGAAAAATAATTGTTAAGGAAATAGATTATTTGGGAAATCGCTTAAGAAGGAAAGCTTTGTTTTATGGAAACCAGTAAAATGGGAAAGAAGATCGACTGTTTTCTCTATTCTGGAAACACAATACATATCCAACCTGACTTTAAGAACAACCGACCGTACATGATCGTCTATATCTGGACAGAAATAGATGATGTTTGGCCAGAACTCTGGCTTTTGGGTTTTTTTTTTTTTTGGTTTCTTTCCTTTCCAACATTAAATCTTACAGCTTCCCTAAACTCTTCAGGTGTGTCCTTATAAGAAACTCATCATCGGACTGTCTAAAAATATAGTGTCTACAGTTCCCCCCACTTTGGTAGGCTTGTGTAGTGCATGACAGGACAAGTCTATCAAAGTAATGCATGCATTTTTACTTACCTGGCTCGGCCGGCATTGCCAGACTTACCTTTACACTGTGCTGGTTCTTGTTGATAGATGTTAGTTGATGGATCCTCGGTTCTTTTGATGCTTCGATCGATTGGAATGAGAATGGGTAATCGAGCCCTCGACGCTTCGATCCGTTTAAAGTGCTCCGACATCGGATGAGATAAGAATGGGCACTCGGGCCCCCGATGTTTCGACCGGTTTGAGGTGTTTCGACCTCATATGAGATGAGAATGGGTAAACGGGCCCCCGATGCTTTGATCGATTTGAGGTACTTTGACCTCAGATAAGCTGAGAACGGGCATTTGGGCCATGGTGTTTCGATCGATTTAAAATGCTTAGACCTTGGCTGAGATGAGAATGGGCTCTAGGGCCCCCAATGCTTCAATCGATTTGAGGTACTTGACCTAAGATGATATGAGAATGGCCGCTCGGGCCCCCAATGCTTTGATCGGTTGCTTCGACCTTGGCTGAGATGAGAATGGGCACTCGGACCCCCTAATGCTTCAATCGACTCAGATGCTTTAATCCCATTCTTGCAAAGCATAGTCTTGTCTGGCCGAATATCATTGTATGTCCGGTCGGATGTCGTTGCCCCATATCTGACCTTACATTCATCGAGCATATAAATATTAGGTTCTTTTCATTCTCATTCACCGCATTTAACCTTGTAAGCATTCCAGAAAGTCTACTTTCCAAATACTATCTTCGGTGATTTCCCTCATCATATTCTCCAAGATTTTCGTTTCCCATACTTCCAGCTCCCAATCGCGCACCGAAAGATCCAAATCTACATTCATCATGACCTTAGACCGCGCATCGAGCAGCCAAAAATCATTTGGTCTTGAATATGGGGATTCTATCCTCACACTCCTTGCTCTGGGTGATCACATATGCTCCTTCGTGGACCCGGTAAGCTTCATTTCATTTCCCTTTAATTTGTGCATATGTGGATTTGTTGTTAAAATATACATCCTGCAGGACTTTCAATGATGTTTGTCCCCAATCTTCTATGTTCGATCTGACAGTCTTTAATGTTTGGCCAATGTTATTCATTTTTCCTGTCGTATATATCTGGCCATTTCCCTATATTCTACAGCTTATATCTTTACTGTAATCAGATGCCTTACTAATCACACTTCTCTTTTTGCAACTTGATGCACTGCGCTTGAAAGCTGACGAGAGCCCAGCCAGTGTCAAAAAATGGTACAATGATTTTTCTTCTGTCCTAAGGGCTTGGATTTCTGCAATAGAGTTTGAGCCTTTTATATTCTTCGGTAATATCCTGAGTTTTTCGAAACAGTGTAGGGGGATTTCCAAATTAAAATTAAGAATTTGGAACGAGATGGTAATCGAAAATCAGAGTTTATGTGTTAGAAAATAAATCGGAATATTTTAAAGTAAAGATTCATCTCGTTGGAAAACGCGTGATTTCGAGAACCAGTTACGCGATTTCTGATTTTATCATTATACGAGTAAAAGTTTATTGTTTCGGCTATAAAACTTTCAAACGAACTCCGATTAGGCTAATTCTTCAATCATCATACTCAATTTTCCGAGACGAACAACTTCCATGTTGAACATATTTTGAAATTTATATCAGAATGGCTTCAAAAATTTAAACTTTCGAGAAAGTTCCATAACATGGGCCAAATTATAATTTTTAGGGGTCTGAATTTAAATTTCAGAAATGTTCCTATAAATACCCTATAGTTTCTTCTTTTTGAAAAAATGTCATATAATCACAAAAAGCCCCACATGCACCCCATCCCAAAAAAATCACATTATTGTCTGGCCTATCACTTCGGTGGCCTGTCCGCTATTGCCGACCGGCGCGACGAAACAGAGGGATGCGCCAGCCACCCCTCCACCTTGTGGTGACTAGCGGTAGCCCCAAATCGTCATAGATGATGAGCAGAAGAGAGAGATACGTGCGCAAGTGGGTCTCCCAATCCCGGCTCGTCGCTTCATTTCACAGCCAGAGCCACCCGACTAATCAAAGCTCTCGGAGAGTACTACAAGATCGCAGTGTCGAGTTTTCCAATCCATGCTCGGTTACACGTGAAACGGGGAGGAATATTTAAAATAAATAGTGACCTATTGTGAACAGTAGTTCCGATCGGAATTCCTTCGATTCCAACGCTTCGTGAGATCGTTTGGAGTCCGTATATACCCTCGAAATCTCGGTAAGACCTCTCGGTAAAAATCCACAAATTTTATGTTTTCGTTAAATGTTCGGATGCATCCATTATCTTTGTGGAGTAGAGTATATATATAAATTGATTTGTTTGAGTATTAGTATAGTGAATATGAGCATTCAGTCAAATCCGAGTGAAAATAAAACGAGTTTGATCGATCTGATAGAGTAAACAAGTTTCTGATAAAAGTAGGTTTTTGCGTATAAAGATGTGTTTTGGTTTTGATGATAGTTATGAGTTATTTATGATATTAAAAATATGTTTGGATAAATTCGAGAATGTTCGGAGTGTTCGGGACCCTTCCGTAGCGTTTGCGGAAACTTTTTCAGAAGATTTTCCAAAAATATGTAAACCGAGAATTTAAGTTAACTGATGACTTGGGTTAGTTTATAATGATGTTTTAAAATTACTTAAACTAAGATCATTGAAATCGGACTTGATTTAGTTGTTCCGGAAAGATCCGGAATTTTATCGTAGTTAATTCAAGAATCTTGTAAAGTTGCGATTCTGACGATATTTCGCCATTTGTTTTGGAAAATTTGATTAGGACCTGGAGTGCTCGCGAAGCCAGGTAAGTAACTCATGCGATGAGTGCTTGAATAATTTATTGGTGTTTTAAATATATATGATTGAAATGTTTAGGTTAAGACGAGGATAGATAAGAGATATTTTTGAAAACATAGTTTGAGGTTACACATGGTAAGGATAAACGACCACCACCGGTATGGAACTTTATTACTGATATGATATGAAATAAGGTATGAAATGAGCTCAATATTTGTGTGGATTTATGGATGTATGAAAGTGTAAAAATCAGTAACGATATATATACGTATATGCATATGATGTTTAGATATGTATAGGTTGGGTATATGAAATCGATAAATGACACAAATCATGTTTTCTAAGTTGGTATAAGCTAAGTTCTTTAAATGGGTACAGTACATGTGTGAATGGATATGTTTATGAATGAATGTCTCTGATAAGAATTCTGGAGATATAGTGCATTTGATTGAAAAGTAAAAGACACGAAGATTTTTAAAGGCTACGGTATCAAAATTCGAAATGATAAGTTCATATGTTTGATGTATATACGTATGTACATGTTGGGAAAACTCTAAGTCCCGAGGATCAAATAAAGCATAAAAACATAGTGCGAATACATTGAGGAAGTTGCGGAATACTTACATCGATCGGTTGAGGCGATGCGGTGAAGAACAAAAATTCTTTTTCTCCTCCTTGGTTGTCACGATAGTGGCTGAATTTGGCTCCTCCATTTTCGGCCATGGATCATCCTCCAAGCTCAAAGCTTCTCCAATGGTGATTCCAAGCTCATGAAGTTAGTTCCCTATCACCTTTGTATGTACTCATTGGTGTGCTAGCACTTGGTAATTTTGCCACAAAATCACCATGTTTCTCCTCTTGTTCTCGGTGAAAAC
Organism: Zanthoxylum bungeanum; assembly: GCA_019454045.1. Classification (NCBI taxonomy): domain Eukaryota; kingdom Viridiplantae; phylum Streptophyta; class Magnoliopsida; order Sapindales; family Rutaceae; genus Zanthoxylum; species Zanthoxylum bungeanum. Next base: position 16,654 of record SKCR01037636.1, read on the forward strand.
CAGAAAGACAGAAAAAGAAAATGGCCTTGAGGCCGTGAGAGAGAGGGAGCATTTTGGCTCCAAAAACGTGAGCCTTGAGGAAAGAGAGAGAGATGGAAAAATGTGTATTTCTTAATTGATTTCTAAAATCAATTAAACATATACCAAATATTTGATTTTCAAAAAGTCAAACAAGTACAAGCATTAAAGCTTATCCATCTACCACCATCAATCAATCAAGTGACAAATTGTCACATCACTCAAAGTGACATGTGATTTGACGCTTGATGTGACTAATGATTTGATGCTTGATGTGACTTGCGTGCCGCACTCGAATTTGAAATCCGAATGCGCTCCCAAACAATCCCGGGCTCGGTTTCGCTAATTCCAAATTAACAAATTTTCCGTTACGACGCAATTAAACGATTATGCCTAGCGAAATCACTATTCACGTCGCTAACGAATTAATTCTAAATTAACTCGTTCGCCCGAATTAAAATCTAATTTTAATTCCGCGTCGAAATCCAATTTCGTATAATATATCGAATATATTATTTTATCGATTAATTCCAAATTAATCGTTATCTCTCTTTAAATAATATTTTATCCTAGATAAAATATCTCTATAATTAATCCCAGATTAATTTTCTCTCTCATCCAATTAATCCCAGATTAATAAAGTGCGAGTCATACGTCATCGGTGAATCTTCGGGAAGCGACCCATGAGTTCCCCGGATATGTTGGCAGTAAATCCGGTTATCGGACTATCCGAATACGTACGTACCTAGTACTATATTTTTTTACCGATTTACAAGATAAGGTTGGCATCTAGCAAAGCGACATGCCTACCCAATTCTCCAGAAATATCCTTACAGGAATATGTGATCTATATCAGGCGTAGTATACGTAGCATTGCGTATTTCTATCTAGCATCAGATGTCACGTGCAAGGCCTATGGCTGGAAATGTGTCTGCCCCGTACGAAGCACATATCGAATCTCTGGTAACTAGTCTCTATAATCGGATATACATGACCTAGTCATAATATCCCGATAGCTGCAGCATATAAGAGAGCCAGTCTCGTATCATACGTGACCATCATCTCCACTATGACTGGAGTGATACTTCCTTTTTGACATCACACCCAACACACTACGATTCTCAATATACCCAACAGAGGCGTAAACAGAACCTGTTAAAGCCCTGGATGACCTAAAACCAAAGCATATTGATTGTCGCAAGTATTAGCGGTGCAAGTCTCAGGTTAAGACCAAATACACCAACCCTGATTTCAGACTTCCATAGACACATAGTCATACTACCAATGGAATTCCGAGGGGTCTATCAAGAGCGAAGCTGTTTCCCGTACCATCGGTAAAACACAACATCCTACACTTGTATGAGTATCATATACCCAAATATATGAGAACTATGTCGTTATGCCCTCACAACGCGCACAAGTGTAATACTAGTCTTTTACGCATTACCGATTTCCAATCTCGATAATACTCTGACTTGGGATATTTAATGATTAAACCTTCGTGGATTGATACTGTCTCATATCATCTCAATCCAGGAACTAATCATAAGGATCTCCTATCATTTATACAACTTGGTGATCTAATCACAAATGTTAAAAGAGAGCAATCTCCTTTGTCACATAGTTAATTTGTACAACAACACCATGATCTGTAAAAATAGTGACGCTATGGGGCATAACTGTCCAACAATCTCCCACTTGGCCTATAGCCAGTTACTCAAGTGTCTTACACCCAAACTATGTACGGTTCGATCAAATTACTGAGGAAAGGCTTTCGTCAGCGGATTTGCATGATTATTATCTGATGCGATTTATACGATCATCACATCGCCATGATGTATGATCCGAACGAATCAGATAAATATCGAAGTATATATCTGGATCGTTGATGAGACCATTAATTCTTTAGCCTGCGCTGTAGCCTAGCTCAGCTGCTAATAGAACTATATCTAATCTAATTAGATTATTATCAATCCAGAAGGCTTCTATTACTGCCTTAGTTGCAGCAATAATCCACTTGTGTTGTTTATTTGGTAACAGTATCTTGCTTGGAAGATTTCCAGCTCACTGTTCTGATATTCAAACTTTATAGTACTATTGTTACGACTTATAGTTGTTTTTATCGGTTAGGAAACTTACAGCAGTGATCCCAGTCACTTCAAGTTCTCATTCTCCATAGTTTAAGACAATATCCTTAGTTCATCTAAGATACTAAAGGATGTTCTTAACATCAATCCAGTGACTATCACTTGGATTGGCCTGTTTGTGACTCCATATGCTCAAAGCGTATGAGACACCAGGTCGCGTACATTTTTCAATGTACAAGTTCTCGGAGAGTTTTCAACAACTTTAAATCTATCCCAGTAGATCTTTATTCTTAGAATAAAGGTTGTTTCTCCCAAGAATTCTACAGAGAATTTTCTCGAAAGCCAAGCTTTCACCGATTGTATTTTATGGGAATATCATTTCTAAGAAATGATATATTATCATTATATAGGACATTCACTGTCAGTGCGCTCCCACTAACCTCCTTATATACACAAGAATCATTTTCGTTTTGAATTAAATCATAAGCCATTATGATTACATCAAAACGATAGTTCCAAGAACGCAATGCTTGCTTCAATCCATCCAAGGATCGTATAACCTGCAAACCTTGTTTGCTAGTTTTGGTACGACAAAACCGTCAGGATGTTATAAACATCCTCCAAAAGGTTTCCTTTAAGGAAAGTGGTTTTGGCATTCAGCTGCCATATTTCATAAATGAAACATGCAGCGTCAGCAAGCATTATCCAAATGGATTTGACATGGCAACATGTAAAAGGTTTCATCGTAATCGACATAATGTTGATAACGATACCTTTTCGCTAGAAGCCTAGCTTTGTACGTTGGTATGTTGCCTCCCATGTTTGTCTTCCTTGAAGACTTATAGTACCATTAGGCACAATGTCTTGCGGTACAACAACTAGTATCCAAACGTAGTTGATATACATCAAATCCATTTCAGACATCATGGCACTTTGCCATAATAGGGAGTCGATACCTTGTATCACTTCCTCATACGTAGTCAGTTCGTATTCCTCAATAAGATTGACATCTTTACGAGGTGAGATCAGAAACCCATACCCCAGGTTGTTTTCTGACTCTCTTCGACTTACGTGGTTCTTGTGTACTTGAAGATTATGGTATAGTTTCATCCTTGATGAACTATTTGTGTTCCATTTAAGGAATCGGTGCCTGGAACAGTATTACTCCGATTTTCATCGAGTTTTACTTTCCTCCCACTTACCACTGCATATAGGTATTCCTCTTAGGAAAACCGCATGGTGAGCAACAATTACATTGTTCTTTAGTGAGTTGTATAAGTACTATACTTTGGTTTCCCTAGGATAACCTACAACTTGAGGCACTTATCCGATTTGGGTTTTAGTTTGGTATCATCCAAACATATGCCTAGAATTCCCAAATCTTCAGGAATGAGAAAACCCGGTTTCTTTCCTGTTCATATCTAATATGAAATCTGTCAAACAGATTTTTATGGAACCTTATTCAAAATAAGTTATGCACTGTTAATGCGTATCCGTTGAAGGAAATGGTAGCTCAGAGCGACTCATGATTAACCTTATCATGTCCAACAAAATTCGGTTTATCCGTTTGGACACACCGTCAAAATGACGTGTTCCGGGAGGAGTCCTCATTGGAAGAATACTATACTCTTTCAAGTATATAAGAAACTTATTGCTTAAGTATTTTCATCATGGTCTAACCGTGATGGTTTTATACTTTAGCCGATCTGTTTGTCTACTTCGTGTCGAAACTCTAAAAGTTTTCGATTTGTGTTTCAATGGAAACACATAACCATAACGCAATGCCACATCCGTAAAGGTCACGAAACATTCATATCCACCTCTAGCCTAGCTAGACATGGGCCCACTTGCTTCACTATGAACTAGGGCTAACAGATCGGTGGCACTTATACTTTTACTAAGTAAATAGTGTTATAGGCACTTTTCCCAATAAACTAGATTCGTAGACATTATTTGATTGTAATCAAATTTGTCATAGTACCCACTCTTCGAAAGTGTGGATATACAAGTCTTGTTAAATTGTGTCACAGACAACAATGCCACAATTAAGTCTCTTCTGATCAAATCAGTTTGAGCTATTTGTTTGTCATGTCATATGTTTGAGATTTATTTATATTCAAAATATAAATAATGTTATTCACATCTAATGTGCTTATCTCAATATCATCTTTATAAAATAAAACACTCTAGTGTTCTAGAATATAAAGGTATACCCGCAACGGGTTAAACCCTAATATAGAGATAATGTATCTAGTCAAACTAGTTACATTTTAACAGTTTCCTAATTTAAGTACACACCGAAGGGTAGTTCCTAAACTTAGGTATCTACGGTTAAAACAACGACTTTCGTCCCGTTTTCAATTCGCAGATTAATCTCAACTGAAGTCAGTATCCTGCTCATAGCATATTCTGCACACCGGTACATATTTATGTACCACACTAAGTATTTAAAATCCAATTTTAATACTAGTAATGAACATATTTTATGACAAACATATTTGAAGCTGGAGACTTGCCCCTCTTAAATTCCTTCATGTCTGCTTTGTTCAAATGTCAGTCACGCTTCCGCGATCCCGTTTGCCACAATTTAGCCAGACATTTTGGGATATGTCATTTGTCTTCCCAGAAGATTATAATGATTTTGCCTTTTGCCCTTTTCACACTCAGAAGCCTTTGGCCAAGCCTTGGCCTTCCGGAATGTCGAAATAAGATGCGCCTTGCGCTTTTTGCCTTATTGCAAACTTTGGCTTTGACTCCTTGAGTATAGCCATTAACTCTCCAAGAGTTTACTATTGCAATTTAGTACTTCTAAGATCTAAGAATATATCTATGAAGATCCTTCAATTTCATTATCATACTTTAAGGATCTAATCCTTAGTTCTGAATAAGAAATTAAGGAGTCTATGCGGCAAGCTTATTGGATTAAGCACTAAAGTTATCATCACATGAATATTCTAAATATCATGCTCTACTATTTGCTTAACTCCGGGCTTAGGCCTAATATGTTATTTTATCAAATAAAGTAACTTATTAGTTTCCAGGACCATCCTGAAATTTTATTCCCAATTTGAAAATTAAAGTCGTTTAAAACATTTTTCACCCAGGATTATGTTTTAAACACTAATCTTTCAATTTATCTTGATTCTAATAGTCCAACTATTTAATCAACGATTTAGGTACTATCTATTATAATGATTACTATAGTCCAACTATTTAATCAACTATAATTTAATAGGTTAAATTCAATTATATTGATTTCTATAATCCAATTATAAAATCAACTATTAATTGAAATAGTTTGAATACAGTCCAACTGTTTATTTAAAACAACTATTAAATATTAGTCCAACTAATAAATAATTTATTTGACGTAATATTTGAAATGAGCGCGTATGGCAAGTTATTAAACTTGCCTCCCACTATTTTCGGCGAGCCTCTAACCATCTGTTGAGTACTCGAGAAACTTTGTTTCCTAGTGGGATAGGATCCCGTTAAATGTCACACAATATTGACTTTGGCCAACAAATTGTATGATAATTAACTAGGTAGATTTCTAAGATCAATTGGATCCCATCCAATTCCTAGATCCAGTAGGGGGACATCCAAGTCTGAAATATATATCTTATATATGCCAATATATCCAATATATTGCCTAACCTTTTTCCTCTGAATCAACTAAGCCTTGGCTTTGGCACAACAAACTTAGTGATCCCAGTTAAGCGGAACCCATTGACCATGGAAAGCTTCGTAATCAATGTCGATGGACAAGAAGTGGTCTTGACTTGGGCCAACAAACCACAACTTTGACAAGACACCGATATGGAACAAAGCTCTCATGATTCAAACACATTATCGACGGACAAAGGCCTTGACTTTGGCCAACAAACCAATGCCAGTCTTGGATCTTGAATAAGAATCACTCAATGGAAGGAAAAACGCTTAATATTTTGTGAGGGTTTTTCGCGTGCAAATTGGCAACCAATTTATTATCTTTGTTAAGGTCTCATCATCATACACCCTTAAACATGCATTCTAAACACATAATAAGGCGTATATAAATAAATAATAATGATATGCAGATGGATACTTTACACATTGATCCTAGATCAAATCTCTCGCTTTCCTCTCTCCCTCTAGCACAAGTATTTACTTCTACCCATTACATAACACTTCTAAAGAAACCTCATTTACATTGAGGGGAATAGGTGAGAAGAGAAATACAATGAGTATAATAGGCTGGACACGCATGTCCAATTAATAAATTCTAAATTTATTACAACAATTTCCAAAATTGCCCCACCCATCTAATATCCATCCGATATAAATTATTCATGCATCGCAACCATGTATTCACACAAGCATATTATCAATCAATCTAATCCAATTAATTAATCTGATAATTAATGACCATCCAATGTTCAAACAACGATTTGATTTTGCGCGAGTCAAACTCGTTTTGCGAATAAGTACTCAAAGTACGAATTCATGAATTATATTAAACTACAAAATTAAATCCAATTCAATTTGCATTTAATACTAATTCGCTATTTAATTCCAAATTAAATATTACATTTTATTAACGAACCTTTACGACTTAAATTCCAAATTTAATCGTTACGGGTCTCAAAGCCCGATTAACATCCAATGTTAATTTAATAAAAGTCCAATGGGCTTTTAATTAATTTCTTAAGGCATGGACTTTTAGTCAACTTGGGTCAAACCCAATAACCAAAGCATAATCAAGGAATAACCCATAAGCCTAGAAATCAATTTAGGCCCATTAGGCTAAATTAAAATAATTAAGGTCCATTAGTCGCATTTGGACTTTATGGAAACGGTTTTGGGCCCAATTGGATCCAACCAATTTAGCCTAAACCTAATTTAGTACAACCAAGCCCAATTAGCCCATTTACAACTTTTCAAGCCCAAATCCAATTTAAGCCCATTTAATTAAACTACAAAAATTCCAAATTTCATATTTAATTAACCAAAGTGTATAGCATAATTAATTACCCAAATCAATATTTCCAAAACACCAATTAGCCTATTAATCATGCTCATTAACAACAAAACATGTCCAACACATTTTATAAAAAATCAAACCCATTTCATGCTCATATATGTCTCGGCAAATTGGGTATATTTTGTCCAATTTCAAATCCAATCCAATTGAATCCAATTCAACATTAAATCAACATTCCCAATTGATTTCAAGTCATCCAATGAATCAAAAATCAAAAATTCCAAGACATTAGGGCTTATTATCTCTCGGCCAAGCTAAGAGTTTGGGCAAAAAATGATCCAATCATTATTTCAAGAAATTGATCCAATCAAACTTCAATTAAACATAATTTAAGCATACTTAATCATCCAATTTCATCAAATCATGCTCAAACACATTTTACCCAATTTTAACCCTAAATTCAAGTTTCATGCTTTTACTCGCTCTGATACCATTGTTGGGAAAACTCTAAGTCCCGAGGATCGAATAAAGCATAGAAACATAGTGGGAATACATCGAGGAAGTTGCGGAATACTTACATCGATCGGTTGAGGCGATGCGGTGAAGAACAAAAATTATTTTTCTCCTCCTTGGTGGTCACGACAGTGGCTGAATTTGGCTCCTCCATTTTCGGCCATGGATCATCCTCCAAGCTCCAAGCTTCTCCAATGGTGATTCCAAGCTCATGAAGTTAGTTCCCTATCACCTTTGTATGTACTCTTTGGTGTGCTAGCACTTGGTAATTTTTCCACAAAATCACCATGTTTCTCCTCTTGATTCTCAGTGAAAACCAGAAAGACAGAAGAAGAAAATGGCCTTGAGGCTGTGAGAGAGGGAGCATTTTGGCTCCAAAAACGTGAGCCTTGAGGAAAGAGAGAGAGATGGAAAAATGTGTATTTCTTAATTGATTTCCAAAATCAATTAAACATATACCAAATATTTGATTTTCAAAAAGTCAAACAAGTACAAGCATTAAAGCTTATCCATCTACCACCATCAATCAATCAAGTGACAAGTTGTCACATCACTCAAAGTGACATGTGATTTGATGCTTGATGTGACTAATGATTTGTCGCTTGATGTGACTTGCGTGCCGCACTCGAATTCAAAATGCGAATGCGCTCACAAACAATCCCGGGCTCGGGTTCGCTAATTCCAAATTAACGAATTTTCCGTTGCGACGCAATTAAACGATTATGCCTAGCGAAATCACTATTCACGTAGCTAACGAATTAATTCTAAATTAACTCGTTCGCCCGAATTAAAATCTAATTTTAATTCCGCGTCGAAATCTAATTTCTTATAATATATCGAATATATTATTTTATCGATTAATTCCAAATTAATCGTTATCTCTCTTTAAATAATATTTTATCCTAGATAAAATATCTCTATAATTAATCCCAGATTAATTTTCTCTCTCATCCAATTAATCACAGATTAATAAAGTGCGAGTCATACGTCATCGGTGAATCTTCGGGAAGCGACCAATGAGATCCCCGGATATATTGGGAGTAAATCCGGTTATCGGACTATCCGAATACGTACGTACCTAGTACTACACTTTTTACCGATTTACAAGACAAGGTTGGCATCTAGCAAAGTGCCATGCCTACCCAATTCTCCAGAAATTTCCTTACAGGAATATGTGATCTATATCAGGCGTAGTATACGTAGTATTGCGTATTTCTATCCAACATCAGATGTCACGTGCAAGGCCTGTGGCTGGAAATATGTCTGCCCCGTACGAAGCACATATCGAATCTCTGGTAACTAGTCTCTATAATCGGATATACATGACCTAGTCATAATATCCCGATAGCTGCAGCATATAAGAGAGCCATTCTCGTATCATACGTGACCATCATCTCCACTATGACTGGAGTGATACTTCCTTTTTGACATCACACCCAACACACTACGATTCTCAATATACCCAGCAGAGGTGTAAACAGAACCTGTTAAAGCCCTGGATGACCTAAAACCAAAGCATATTGATTGTCACAAGTATTAGCGGTGCAAGTCTTAGGTTAATACCAAATACACCTACCCTGATTTCGGACTTCCATAGACACATAGTCATACTACCAATGGAATTCCGAGGGGTCTATCCATAGCGAAGCTGTTTCCCGTACCATCGGTAAAACACAACCTCATATTACACTTGCATGAGTATCCTATACCCAAGTATATGAGAACTATGTCGTTATGCCCTCACAACGCGCACAAGTGTAATATTAGTCTTTTACGCATTACCGATGTCTAATCTCGATAATACTCTGACTATGGATATTTAATGATTAAACCTTCGTGGATTGATACTGTCTCATATCATCTCAATCCAGGAACTAATCATAAGGACCTCCTATCATTTATACATCTTGGTGATCTAATCACAAATGATAAAAGAGAGCAATCTCCTTTGTCACATAGTTAATTTGTACAACAACACCATGATCTATACAAATAGTGACGCTATGGGTCATAACTGTCCAACAGTATACCAGATGATAAACAATGTTTAACATGTATGTGTTGTGTATGTGAGATTGAGTCACGTGATATGTGTGCACTTGTGTATGTTAATTTATTGATAATCTCGTGTTGTAGTAGTCGGGCTGTTAGGAATCCGTTCGGACGACATTCATCTCTTACCTATTCTAAAATAGGTAATAAGTTCTGTATGAGTATTGTATGCATAAGTCAGCCTTATATGTGTGTTGTTTGATTATTTTTTTTGTGATGAATTAGTTGTTATGTGTATTTCGTGGTTGATTGAAAGATAATTGTATGTATGTCTGTGTGTATGTACATGTATGATAAAACTAGTAACATATATATACAATGTTTGCTTATGTGAAGTGAATGAATGATGTGAAAACTGATGTGAATATCATATGTTTCAAAACGTGTTTGATAAGTGTTATTGGTACGAATATGTATGTGAAAGAATCATGAAAGCATGTTTGCATGAATATAAGAGAAATGTTCTATGGTATGCGTAAATGCATATGAATCCCGAATATAAAGCAATTGTAAGGTTATCGTGATTAAAGTAAGTTAAAGAAAGTTTGATTTGGTATAGAAGATAGTTTGTAATCGAATAGAAGGAAGTTTATTGGATTTACCGATTTGATGATATTTCAAAGATGAATATTTATGATAAAAGTATATAAGTATGATTTCATGTTTCATGTGATTGAAGTGAATTTGATATTAAACGATATACTCTATGGTATTCGAGTTTTTCTTTGCAAGCTTAGGATGTTTTGGCTTTTAGATTGGCACATACACATATATGTAAGTAGATACGAAGATTAGCATATGTAATAGATAAAGGGTTAGTTAAATATTGATAAAGCTGAATTTGTAACTTGGTAATGTTGAAAGTTTCTAGTATGCACTCACACTAAACTGGTTTGCTAGTTTTGCAGGTTGGCTTCCAGATGGGTCAACCACTTCAGCTTTGGAAGTCATGCTCGAGACGCAGATCACCCAAGCGGCAGTCACCCTCTCAAGTGTCTTGGGTGAAGTTTAGAAGTTTGAGAAGTTTAAGATATTTGGTTATTGCTTATTTGTCATGCTGGGCACGCTGTTTGTATACATATAAGTAATTTTTTAATTGTTTATGATGTGGTGGGCACAGATCCCTTGAGTGTTGATAGACGATGTGGGCAGAGCCCTTAGGATATGATTTTGATGAGATTTGTATGGACTGGAGGTCTTTTTATTTATTTGATGTCTTCTTAGATTCCCTTTGATACTGGACTGTGATCCAGATTGTCCAGTTTTAGGATACATCATGCCAGATTTTCGTAAATTTAGAGGCTTATGGAGATGAGTCAATCCTATCTCCTGCCGGTAGCATCCTGTCTCTGGCGGGGTGTTACATTTTCATTCCCACTCGGGTAATGAAACATGACAAAAATAGACTGCAAGGTATAACAGAGAGGTGGGTGGACACTACCCATACTTTCCACCTTTATGTTGGTGAGATGACTATTATCCCAAGGTATTTTTCTTATCTAACCAGCATTTCGTGCGAAGGCCGCCTGTTTGAGTTTGATTCTAGCTTGTACCCTACCACCGTCCGGGCTAGCTATATCCAGCATCGGCTAGGAGTTATCCCAGGGGTTCCTTCAGAAGTGATCGTATATGTGGAATTTCGGATCCATTCACATGGACAGTCTCCTACCCAGGATGTCGAGATCGACCAACTGGTGTAGTCATTTCTCCTCTATGTATTCGACTGTACCCTTTTTGCTGATGCGGCCAATTTTATAGATTTTTACCTTCTTCCTCTACTCCACGACTTTGATACTGTGCTGACTGGGGTTCTCCTGCCCTGGCGGCTATCTATCGAGGTTTAGACTAATATTGCAGCGGTAGCTCGTATGTGCAGGGCTACGACTTTCTAATAGAAATACATACTACCACATTTACTCCATTTTGACTTGTTTTATTGATTGACGACTAAACTTGGACCTTATTTTCTTGCCATGAGCCTCGATATATGAGTTCAATGTATTAGCTCGACCTTTCTCTATTTACAAGGAAGAATATAGGTTTCCTGGCCTATCCCGATGAGGCGAATTCACCGTAGGATCGTCTGAGTTCCATGGTATAGCCTTGCATTGAGCTCGCATGAATTAACTCAATTAGGATATGGTAAGCTTTCTCTTATCTCGCCTTTCTGAGTCAGTCTCTTTTAATTATCTGAATTGACTTTTTCCATTTTTTAGCTTGACATAGCTTGGTGGGGGACCCATTTGGATGACCTGTTAGAGTTCCTCCACACTTCTTTCAGGAAGAATGGTCTTTGCCTACTTCTTTTAGGTACCGACCAATGACTCTGGTATTTGGGCGAGCATGTGTATTCTTTGTTGGGATATATACCCTATAGTATAATGTAATATGTAAACGAAATTTTATTTTAAATTATTATCGATGCATTATTCATTTATGAAAGTGTTTAAAGTCACATGCTATAAATTACCATGTATGCTCTTGGATACTAAATGTACTTTCAGGCTTAATGTATAAGTGTTATACACTAGAAGATTTATGTCTTAAATTAGTAATACTAAATAGTCCGTAGATAGCAAACAAAGATAGGAACTTTGTTTGTGGTTTATCTATAGTTGCGGTTCATTCTATATTGTATGACGACTTTAATCAAGGTTCTTTCATATGGTGACATGAGAATGAAGACGTCTTATATGATTTAATCATATATGACTGGACCAAGATAGAAATGCAATTATTTTAATATCCATTAAACAAAGAAATTCATATAAGTCTAATATATGATCATATATGGGTTGATCTGAATCCCGAGTGTATTACGAACTCATGCATGGCAGACTATGTCCTTTGATTTACAAATGTGAGGTTGGGAAGAAATCCTAACCAATAGCTACGTACTTTGGGGACATAATTTGGTGTGTTGCTGGGGAATTTTTACATAGATTTGGAATCCACTCATTCTTGCGAGAAGTAGAAGAGTATCTTCCTTAAAGGTTGGTTCGGTACTTGAACGGTTAAAGCGCTCAAATCTTTCTATCACGAATAGAAAGATTAATATTCGTAATAGTCATGAATTAATCGTTCATTAGAGAATCAATGATACTTATGACACAAAATAATTTTAGGGGTATAACATATATTATGACCCGGCTCTAATTATGAGACACTCTTGGAGGGTCAATATGTATGCAGTGATTATATCGGTGGACGCTGATAAGTTTCGGTATAAAATATATCTGCATTAATGAGAGTGATGCTTTAGGTTTTTAGTGGAATAACCTAAAATTTAAAGAGTTTTAATTAATATTTCAGGATTATTGGAGCTCATAACTGTAGGTTTATTTTGTTCTCGTGTTAACTCGTTACACTATAGAGATCAATTAAATAATTGGATAGTCCAATTATGAACTCATTTGAAAAATATTAAATAATTGAGAATTAGTTAATGTCATAATTATTAATTAAATTACTAATTATATAATGTCACACTTTGTACCTATATATTAAAGTATTTAATATATAGTTTTATTTTGGATAGTCATTTAATACAATATTTGAATTTTGAATTAAATTTGATTCAATTCAAAATCAAATATGTAATTTATATCATGATATAAGTCACATTTTAAATTTTAATTTCAAATTAAATGATATTCGATATCATATTTAATTTTTTGAAATTAGTAATTATTTTGTGACAATTGTGCCCTTGGCCAAAATTTATATGTATGATTAGAGTTAGTGTTAATTTTGTACAAGCATAATTAATTAACCTAAATCATTGATATAAATTAAAATATTTTCTCTTGTTTTCTTAACCTTAATCACTTTCTCATTTTTCAGTGAGATTGAAAAAGAGAGAATAGATAAAATATGGATGAAAATTTTCTCTCATGTGAGTTGATTCGAGTCCACTCTCATGGACTTTTGGTAACACGGAAGATCGAGGGGTAGACCCGATCCATCACAAATTATTGACGGCATTGGTAGATCCTTGTTACACATCACACGGAAACAACTCAGAAATTACAAAGCGATTGCGCCAAGCAATTGATCATCATCATCAAAGGCTATTGAAGCATGCATATGATTTTGATGTTTTGATGTTTGGCGTTAAAAACAAAGGCAATTGAAACACATGATCACATGTGTGAGCTGTTGGAAGGCCAACAGTCATAATACATCACATGCGATTTTGATTCTTGTGTTGTGTGCGTGAACAAAAGGATATCAGCGAAGTGCGTGAAGAAAATCAGGGCTTATTGTTTTAAGCAAATATTGGGCTGTTCTGGGTCTGATTTTTGGCGAAAAATTTTGGGAACACAAGGGACTGATTTGGTGAAGTTATTGGGTTGTTTCGGTGTGATAATAATATTTAGAATAGTTATTGAAAAACTGCAAAACAGTTCAGATTTTTCTATGTCTAGTGAGCAGTTTTTCGATGTAACAGTAACTATAAGGACTGATCAAATTTGACAATAATGAGGCAGTGGGTAGAAATTTTTTTTTAAGATTGATCCTGGGGCCGATAGGCTTTTCCGCTGCACGATGAGTCGTTCACGTGAAGTGTTCGCGAGATTGGTTCCTACAATTGGCATCAAGAACGATGTTGAAAAGTATTCTAACTCTTCTCTTTTAATTTTTTAATTATGTGGTAATCATTGTTTATTTATTTTTTATGTATGACATGCATGAAAAAATAAATTTTTTTTTTTTATTTATGTCATATGAGTGGTCATAAAATAAATGATTTTATTTGATAAAATAAATTCATGCGATGAATGTTTATTTATTTATTTATTTTAAAAAAAAAAAAAATACATTATCGTAAATTTTCCCGGCTATTATTTATCTTTTATTTATTTTAGGATGTAAGGCCATAAGGTCATTTTTATAAGTGTTGTAAAAATTATTCATTCTTGTAATTTTTATGTTGTATCCAAATTTAATGTAAATAGTGGAACCGTTACTATCAACAATATTGTAAGGAGTTACATTATGCAAGCCATTGCTTCGAGCAAGTGTTGAAGACCAAGGGATGTCTTGGTCATTTATTTACTAATTAGATTAGTATAGAAAAATAAGAGTCCAGTCAATGCATTAGTTTTGTTGTATGTATGTTTTAATTCAAATTGTTTAAATAACATTTTATATAGCATATGATACTCACTCATGTATTGTAACATGCCATGACATTAGATGCATGTTTAATTAATCAAAGCATAAAAATTATGCATAAATTTAAATATTTTAAATGTAGATTAATACATGCATATATTAAATTAAATAGTTTAATTTATATAAGTTTAAAATTTTATAATTTGGAAAAAGATAATTGATAGGAGATTAGTTATTTGATTTAGTATATATGATGGAAACCTGGACATAAATTCCATAGCTGATTCCGAATGGACGATAGCGTGGTCTGCACTCGGGATACAACTTCACGTACCAAATAAAAATAACATAAGTCCCTATATCTAATTAAATATGTTTAATTAAATAATTGCTTAATCCAAATTTTAATTTTTAAACTTAAATAGTGAACTAAATATTTTAAGAGTTAAAATTGAAACAGCTCACTAAAAAGAACACTTAATTAAATTATTTAATTGAGTTATATTAGTGAATAAAATTTTAAGTGTTAAAATTTGGAGATATCACTAATAGTCCACTAGTATTAATTAGGTTATGATTTTAGTCGCGCATAATCTAAACAAATTGGATACCAGTGTAAATAGAAACCTTAAACTATAAAATTGTGAGTGGGATATGGATGGATAACGTGAGATTCAAAAGGCGCCTCGAGACGACTTTATTTTCGTCCCCTACGGGTGGTGTCCATTTTGGGTCAATATCAAGATCGAATTCCGAGAGGATAGAGATTCTAGATGTATTTAGTGATTTGACCTACCCTACGACGACACTTCACTAGTTAAGTCCAAGAATTCCGAAATGACAGGTTACACTCACAAAGGTATGATTAATTGTTAATCAATATTCCTTGATCAAATCAAACGATAGTTGATTAATATAGGAATAAGAGTTATTCTCGAATATATTTATAATTTGAGATTGTCTCAATCTAAAATGCAAATAACTAACCTACCCTACGTCGGCACTTATTTGTGGAATGTTAGGATTCCATGGCATATTAATTATTTTTCGGTTTCTAATGCATTTTACATGGTCAATGCATCATGTTTAATTTTATGCCAAAATGCTTGTGATGATTTTAATATGCGATGAACGAAATTTTTGAATGTATGTTTATTTTTAAAATTTTCTACCATTTTTCTTTGGTGTTTCCATACTTACTAACGACAAACCTACGAGAGAAAATTATGTTAAATGAAAAGTAACATGAACAGCGCCCTGGTTTTTTGAAGACATTAAATTTATCCGGAAGGAGGAGTGTCCTCCGGAGACAAGCTATGCATGATACTCACCAAAAGATGGATTTTGTCTAATGAAAAAGCCTATTTGTACTTCCTAGCACGGATGTCTGATGTTCTTGCTGCAAAGAATGAACCAATGCTACAAAATCTATGATGATAGAGTCATTGAAAATCATGTTTGGGTAGCTTTCGGAGCAGCAACATCATGAGGCCTTGGCCTTAGTGATGACCAAGAAGATGAGCAAGAGACATTCATTTGAGAGCATATCTTGAGGATGATGATCCACATAGGTCATATCAATGAGAGTTGCCAAATGATTATGATCATGTAAACTTTTTCGAAGAATTTCCTACAGTTTAAGAGCAATTATGTTATAAACAAATTGATATTCACTCATACATAACTGCTAAATGAGCTCACCACTTAGGAGTCCATGCTGATAGATCCTCGTAATCCTAATAGAGAGGTAAGTGTTGCCGAATCTTTCAAATATGCAAAGAATAGAAAGAAAATTTTGGAAGGCTAATGATACAACTACTTGATACATGGAAATACGTTGCTGAAGGTAAAATTACCATGAGAGTTAAGACATACGATGCCATTTCAGTAAAAACATTTGGAGTTATTAGTTTTCAATTTTTCAAATAATAATTATTTGATTTTAAACAAATTATTGTTTATTCTTATTTTATCGCAGAAATTTGATTTATGTTTCAAAATGATTGCCTAATGTTTTCATTTCATTGAATAATAATTATTATTATTTCGAGAAATAGATTACCAAGATGCATAGGAAACTTGGAAAATAACATGTATGTGTTAAGACTCTTAACACATATCTCACTAATCAACATATGCATGTTTAAGGTTAAAAAACTAAAAACTAAACAACAAAGGATTTCTCACGATGACACATATCTTTTGCATTTTAGTTTTGGTCTTATTAACCTTGACAGGATAAACATATTAGTAAAAAATGATTCTTTAAGTTAGTTAAAGGATCGCACCTTACCAATCTGTGAGTCATGTCTAGAAGGTAAGATGACCAAGAGACCTTTCATTGGAAAAAGATTAAAATCTATCTTACCATCAGATGGTTATGAATATTTCGCCATATTTATTGATGATTATTCAAAATATGTGTTTGTTTACCTAATGCAACGTATTTCACATACCTTTGAAAAGTTCAAAGAGTTTTATACTGAGGTTGGGAACCAATTACGTAAAACCATCAAAATTATGTGATCAAATGGTGTATGCAGATATGAGAAATCAGGCCCTATTAGACATGATGAGATCAATGTTTAGTGACAGTTCATTACCTAGTTTGTTCTGGTGTTAAACATTACAGACATTAGTTGATATCCTAAGGAGACTAGGAGTGAATTCTTTTACAGTCCAAAAGATAACAAAATATATGTGTCGACAAACGCTACATTTCTTGAGGAGGACTATTTGTGAGAATTCAAGCCTCGTAGTAGAATAGTTCTTAAGGAGTTACATTCTGTTTTGACTAGTAAACCATCAACAAATGTTGTTGATAATAACATAGCACATTCGATGACGCAATTGCATTAGGATGATCTACCACCTAGACGCAGTGGGAAAGTTGTATGACAACTTGATGGCTATCTAGAGATTGGAAAGGCACAAGTGATCGCCTTTAGTGATGATGTAGAGGATCCATTGAGCTATTGTAGTGTAATAGATGATCTTGATAAAGAGGTATGGCTCAAAGCCATGAACCTCGGGATGGAGTCGATATACTCTAACTCAGTCTGGAAACGCGTATATCAACCTGATGGGGTAAAGCTCATAGGTTGCAAGTGGGTCTACAAAAGAAATAGGGGAGCAGATTGGAAGGCACAGACCTTCAAGGCTAGTGGCCAAAGGTTATACCCAGAAAGAGGGAGTCGACTATGAGAATAATTTCTCGCTAGTAGCCATGCCCAAATTCATACACACACTTCTTTCCATTGCCGCATATTATGACTATGGGATTGAACAAATGAACGTCAAGACAACATTCTTGAATGAAAATCTTGACGAATGTATTTATATAGTACAACCAGAGGGGTTCACAGCCCAAGATCAAGAGCAAAAGGTTTATAAACTACAAAGCTTCATTTATGAACTCAAGTAGATATCTCAATCTTGGAATAGAAGATTTGATATGATGATCAAGTGTTATGACCTTGAGCAGAATGTTGATGAACCTTGTGCATACAAGTGTTTCATTGACAATAATATGGTTTTTCTCGTATATACATCGGTGATAGTTTACTCATTGAGAATGATGTAAAAGTATTATCTGGCGTAAAATACTGGTTAGCTAACCAATTCCAAATTAAAGATTTGGGATAGGTGAGTTATATACTTGAGATCCAAATTATTCGAGATCACAAGAGACGACTGTGTTAGTGTTCCTAGAACATGCCAAAGATCTTTAAGAGTGATTTGTGTGTGAATTATCAAGAGAGTTGCGGAATACTCACATTGATTGGTTGAGGAGATTTAAAAATTTCCATCTTTGTTGGATGTGTTGGAAGCTTCGGAGCTTGAGATCGAGTTCCAAACTCTCGGATGAGTTTCCCTATCACCTTGATTTACTCCTTGAAGTGCTAACTTGGAACAAAAAATGGAAGAAAAATTTTCCCTTCCATGGTAAGAGGCTCTCAGATTTTGAGAGAAAAGAGAGAGGGAATAGTATTTTCAAGTGTTCAACCAACTTACAAAATGTTGACTTCCCTTTTTAAATAAAAAAAGTGTGTGTTGGAATTGGTTAAAGTGTAGAAAAAGCAACCTCAAGCTTTCACTCAATCAATCACCAAATTCCATCAAGTGTCAAACACTTTGATGTAAGTTGGCGGGCCCCATTTTAAATTCCAAATTTAAGTCGGACAATCCAACACGCAACTTCACTCGGGCCCAGGTTCGTTTAATTCCGAATTAAACGAATTTTCCGTTGTGACGTAATTAATTCCAATTTAATTAAATAATAATACCTAGCAAAATTATTACGGAAGTCGCTCGCGAATTAATTTCAAATTAATTCGTTCGCTTGAATTAAAATCAAATTTTAATTCCGCATGAAATCTAATTTCAATTAATATAACTAATATATTATTTTAGCCCAATTAAATAGTAAAATCTAATTTAACTATTAAATTTATTTTACCGATTAATTCCAAATTCATCGCGTTCTCTCTTCTCGACGAATTTATTCCCAGATAAATTCTCGACGCAATTAATCCCAGATTAATTCTTTCTCATTTAATTAATCCCAAATTAATTTATTGCCATAATTAATCCCAGATTAATTTTCTCTCTCGTAATTAATCCCAGATTAATTTTCTGTTCGAGTCAAATCTCAACGGTGAATCTTCGGGAAGCGACCAAGAGATTCCTGGATATGTTGGCAGTAAATACGGTTATCGGACTATCCAAATACGTGCGTACCTAGTATCACGTTCTTACCGATTTACAAGACATGGTTGGCTTCTAGCAAAACACCGTGCCTACCCAATTCTCCAGAAATATATTCAACATGGAATATACATAATCTATATCAGGCGTAGTTCACGTAGTATTGCGTATTACGATCAAGTATCGGATGTCACATGCTAAGCCTGGGGTTGGAATTGTGTCTGCCCCGTACGAAGCATATATCAAATTAACAGCAACTAGTCTCTTTAATCGGATAATCATGACCTTGTCATATTATCCCGATAGCTGCAGCATTTAAGAGATTACTAGTTCTGTATCCCTGCTTGATCA
The DNA here is from genome assembly GCA_019454045.1 of Zanthoxylum bungeanum. Taxonomy (NCBI): domain Eukaryota; kingdom Viridiplantae; phylum Streptophyta; class Magnoliopsida; order Sapindales; family Rutaceae; genus Zanthoxylum; species Zanthoxylum bungeanum. Next base: position 36,463 of record SKCR01037636.1, read on the forward strand.
TCATCTCCATATTACTGAAGTGATACTTTCATCTTGACATCACACCTAATACACTACGATTCTTAGTATACCCAGAAGAGGCATACACAGAACCTGTTAAAGCCCTAGACGACCAAAACCAAAGTATACTGATTGTCGCAAGTATTAGCGATGCAAGTCTCAGGTTAAAACCAAATACACCTACCCTGATTCGGACTCCCATAGACACATAGTAATAATACCAATGGGATTCCGAGGGGTCTATCCAGAGCGAAGTTATTTCCAAACCATCGGTAAACAAAACCTCCTATTACACTTGCATGAGTATCCAATACCCAAATATATGAGAACTATGCCGTTACACTTCCATAACACGCACAAGTGTAATACTAGCCTATTCCGCATTATCGATGTCCAGTCTCGATAATACTACGACTAGGGATATTTAATGATTAAACCTTAGTGGATTAATACTGTCTCATATCTTATTAATCTGGTACTAATCATATGGACTTTATCATTTATATATCCCGATAATCCAATTCCAAATGATAAAAGAGTAATTTCATTTGTCACATAGTTAATTTGTACAACAACATCATGTTCTGTACAAATAATGATGCTATGGGTCATAATTGTCCAACAATCTCCCACTTGGCCAATAGCCAATCACTCAGGTGTTCTCCACCTAAACTATGTACGGGTCGTTCAAACTTCTGCTGAGAATTAGCTTTCATCAGCGGATTTGTAATGTTATCATCTGATGTGATTTATTCGATCATCTCATCGCCACGATGTATGATCTTACGAATCAGATGAAACGATTGAAGTACATACTTGAATCGTTGATGAGACCGCGGTTCCTTAGCCTGTGTTGTAGCCTAGCTCGGCTGCTAACAGAAATACTCCTAATCTAATTAGGAATATTATAGATCCAAAATGCTTCTTTTGCTGCCTTAGCTGCAATAATGTTCCGCTTTTTTTGTTTATTCGGCAACAGTATCTTGGTTGGAAGATTTCCAGCTCACTGTTCCGTTATTCAAACTATATAGTACCCTTTATTGCGACTTACAGTCGTCTTTATCGGTTTGGAAACTTACAGCGGTGAACCCAGTCACCTCAAGTTCTCCTTCTCCATAGCTTAAGAAAGCATCCTTAGTTCATCTAAGATACTTAAGGATGTCCTTAACATCAATCCAGTGACCATCACCTGGATTGGCCTGATTGTGACTCCATATGCTCAAAGCGTATGAGACACCAGGTCACGTACATATATTTCAATGTACGAGTTCTCGGAGAGTCCCAACAACTTTTAGATCCATCTCAGTAGATCTTTATTCCTAGAATAAAGGTTGCCTCTCCCAAGTAATCTACGGAGAATTTTTCATGAAAGCCAAGCTTTCACCGATTGTTTTATGGGAATGTCATTTCCAAGAAATGATATGTCATCATCATATAGGACACTCATTTTCAGTGCGCTCCCACTAACCTTCTTATATACACAAGAATCATCTTCGTTTTGAATTAAATCATATACCATTATGATTACATCAAAATGATGATTCCAAGAATTCAATGCTTGCTTCAATCCATAAATGGATTGATTTAACTCGCAAACCTTGTTTGCATGTTTTGGCACGACAAAACCGTCAGGTTCTTGTAAACACCCTCCAAAAGGTTTTCGTTTAAGGAAAGCGGTTTTGATGTTAAGCTGCCATATTTCATAAATGAAATATGCAGCATTCGCAAGCATTATCCAAATGGATTGAATTATGGCAACGAGTAAAAGGTTTCGTCGTAATCGACACTATGTTGATGACGATACCTTTTCGCTACAAGCCTAGCTATGTACGTTTGTATGTTTCCATCCATATTTGTCTTCCTTGAAGACCCATATACTACAAATAGGCACAATGCCTTCTGGTACATCAACCAGTGTCCAAACTTAGTTGCTATACATGAAATGCTTTTCGGACTTCATGGCACTTTGCCATAAAAGGGAGTCGATACCTTTTATCACTTCCTCATGCGTAGTCGGTTCGTATTCCTCAATAAGATTGACATCTACATTAGGTGAGATCAGAAACCCATACCTCCGAGGTTGTTTTCTGACTCTCTCCGACCTACACGGTTCTTGTGTATACGAAGATTATTGGTACAGTTTAATCCCTGATGAACTGTTGATGTTCCGTGAGGACTCGGTGCCTGGAATAGTATTATTCCGATTTTCATCGAGTTTTACTTTCCTCCCACTTACTATTGCATTTAGGAATTCCTTTTTACATTATTCTCTTGTGAGTTGTATAAGTACTATACTTTGGTTTCCCTAGGATAACCCACAAATTAGGCACTTATCCGATTTGGGTTATAGTTGGTATCATCCAAACATATGCCCACATACCCAAATCTTCAGGAATGAGAAACCCAGTTTCTTTCTTGTTCATATCTAATATGAAGTCTGTCTAACAGATTTTCATGGAACCTTATTCAAAATAAGTCTTGCATTGTTTAATGCGTATCCCTAGAAGGAAAATGGTAGCTCAGAGCGACTCATCATTAACCTTACTATGTCCAACAAAGTTCGATTTCTCTGTTCGGACACACCATCAAATTGAGGTGGTCCGGGAGGAGTCCACTATGAAAGAATGCTATACTCTTTCAAGTAATCGAGAAACTCATATGTTAAAGTATTTTACACTATGGTCCGACCGTAATATTTTTAATACTTTTACCGGTTTGTTTTTCTTACTTCGTGTCGAAACTCTTTGAATTGCTCAAAAGTTTATGACATGTGTTTCATAAGATACACATAACCGTAACGCGTTGCCACCTCTAGCCTGGCTAGACATGGACCCACTTATGTCACTATGAACGAGGGCTAACAGATCGGTGGCACATGCATTTTTACCAAGTAAAAGATGTTTTAGGCATTTTGCCTAATAAACTAGATTCGTAGACATCATTTGAATTAGAATCAAATCCGTTCTAGTATCCACTCTTCAAAAGTGTGGATATACGAACCTTGTTAATGTGTCCCAGACAACAATGCCACAAATAAGTCTCATATGATTAATTCAGTTTGAGCTATCTGTTTGTCATGTTATATGTTTGAGATTCATTTATATTCCAAATATAAATATTGTTATTCACATCTAATGTGTTTATCTCAATATCATCTTTATAAACAAAAACACTTAGTGTTCTGGAATATAAAGGTATACCCGCAACGGGTTATACTTGATATAGAGATAATGTTTCTAGTCAAACTAAGTACATTAAAACAGTTTCCTAATTCAAGTACATGCCCAAAGGGTAGTTCCAAAAGTCAGGTTTCTACGGTTAAAACAGCGACTCTCGTCCCATTTTTGACTCGCAGGTCGATCTCAACTGAAGTCAGTCTCCTGCTAATCAGCAGATTCTGCACACCAATACATATTTATGTACCACTTCTAGTATCAAAAATCCAATTTTGAAACCAGTAGTGGACATGTTTATAACAAAATACCTGAAGTCGGAGCCTAGCCCGTCTTCACTTCCTTCATGTATGCCTTGTCCATACGGCAGTCACGCTTCCAGTGACCCCGTTTGCCACAGTTTAGGCAGACATCTTGGGATATGTCATTTGTCTTCCTAGAAGATTGTGACGATTTTGCCTTTGCCCATTTTCACATCCTTAGAAGTCTTCAGCCAAGCCTTGACCTTCTGGGATGTTGAAGTAAGATGTGTCTTGCGCTTCTTGCCTTTTTGCAAGTTCTGGCTCTGACTCCTTGAGCAAATCCATTAACTCTCCAAGAATTATCTTTTGCAATCAACACTTCTAAGATCTAAGTATAGATATATGAAGATCCAAGTATAGATCTATGAAGATCCTTCAATTTCAATATCATACTATAAGGATCTAATCCTTAGTTCTGACGACAAAATTAAGGAGTCTTTGCGGCAATCATAACGGATTGAGCACGAAAGTTATCATCACATGAATCTTCCAAAGATCATGCTCTACTATTTACTCAAATCCAGGATTAGGCCCGAGAGGTCGCTCTATCAAATAGAGTAACTTCTCAACTCCCAGGACTATCCTGAAATTCATTTCCCAATATGAAAATTAAAGCCGTAAAAGACATTTATCACTTAGGATTATGTCATTTGACGCTTATCTTTCAATTCATCTTGATTGCTATAGTCCAACTATCCAATCAACGATTTCGGGTACAATCTAATGTAATAATTACTATAGTCTAACTATATAATTAACTACTATTTGATTGGTTAAATTCAAATATATTGATTACTATAATCCAATTATATAATCAACTATAATTGAAGTAGTTTGAATACAGTCTAACTGTTTAATTAAAACAACAATTAAATATTAGTCCAACTAATATATTTATATTAAAATAATGACGAAAAAATGAAATGAGTGCGTATTGGCAAGTATCTAAACGAAATTGCAAATTTAATACTTGCCTCCCACTATTTTTCGGCAAGCCTCTAACCCTCTGTGGAGTACTCGGGAAACCTAGTTTCTTAGTGGGCTAGGATCCCGTTAAATAACACACAATCTTGACTTTGGCCAACAAATTGTATGAAACTTAACTAGGTAGATCTCTAAGATGAATTGGATCTTATCCAATTCCTAGATCCAGTAGGTGGACATCCAAGTCCGAAACATATATCCGATATATGCCAATATATCCAATATATTGCCTAACATTTTCCTTTAAATCAACCAAGTCTTGGCTTTGGCACAACAAGCTTAATGATTCTAGTTAAGCGTGACCCATTGACTTTGGAAAGCTTCGTAATCGATGTCGATGGACAAGAAGTGATCTTGACTTTGGCCAAAAAATCACAACTTGGACAAGACATGCGATATGGAACAAAGCTTTCATGATTCAAACACATCTGCGATGGACAAAGGTCTTGACTTTGGCCAACAAACCAGTGCCAATCTTGGATCTTGAGAAAGAATCATTCAATGGAAGGAAAGCCCTTAATATTTGTTGAGGGTTTTTCGCGTAATTGACAATCAATTAATTATCTTTAATTAGGTCTCATCATATACCTTTAAACATGCATTCTAAAAGCATAATAAGGCGCGAATAAAATAATAATGATATGCGGATGGATATATAATACAATTTGTTCCTAGAACAAATCTCTCCATTTCCTCTCTCCCGCTAGCACTATTCTTGCTTCTACCCAATTACATAATACTTCTAAAGAAACCTCATTTACATTGAGGGGAATAGGTGAGAAGAGAAATATAATGAGAATAGAGGTAATAGGCTGGACACGCAGGTCCAATTAAATAAATTCAAAATTTATTACAACAATTTCCAAAATTGCCCTCACCATTCTAATATCCATCTGATATACATTATTCATTCATACATCCAAGTATTCACACATAGCATGTTATCAATCAATCTAATCCAATTAATTAACCTTTAATTATGACCATCCAATGTTCAAACAACGATTTGATTTGCGCGAGTCCAACTCGTTTAAGAATAAGTACTCAAAGTACGTATTTTTGAATTATATCGAACTATAATTTTAAATCCAATTTAAATTATATTCAATACGAATTCATATTTAATTCCAAATTAAATTATTACACTTTTAATTGTACCTTTTAGACTTGGATTCCAAATCCAATCTTAATGGGTCTCAAAGGCCCAATTAGTATCCGATACTATTCAATTTAAGTCCAATGGGCTTTTAATTAATTCTTTAGGCATGAGCTTTGGAAATTATAGGTCAAACCCAAGATGCCATGGCCCAATCAATTTAGGCCCATTAGGCCCAATTAAATTATTTAAAGGCCCAATTGTCATATTTGGACTTTATGGAAATGGTTTTAGGCCCAATTGGATCCAACCAATTATCCTAAACCAAACTTGGCCCAACCAAGCCCATTAAGCCGAATTACAACAAATTAAATTAACTTATTATTCTAAATTACAAATTAATTCAATTCAAGTGTAATTACCATAATTAATTAATTAATCTAATGCTTCCAAAACACCAATTAATTCAATTAATCATGCTTTACATTTCCAATTCATGTCCAACACAAATTAAAGCAAAAAATTCATTATAACATGCATCATGCTCATGGTTTTGACAAGAAATAATTATGCAATTTGATTCCAATCCAATTAAATCAACATACAATATTCATTTCATGCCAACAACAGATCCAATTGTCTAATTTTCAAAAAATCACCATGAGCTTAAGGGTTCTAAGTTTCGGGCAAGGGGTATATTTTGGGGAAAATTAATACTATCAATTTTTCACAAAATTAAGGATGCACAAATCCAATTCAACATCATACCAACTCAACCAAACCACCAATTTGAAGAAATTATGTTCTAAACACAAAAACCCCAAATAAAGTCATGAACCCTAAAATTCCAAATCAAACTTAGGATCGCTCTGATACAATTGTTAGTGTTCCTAGAACATGCCAAGGATCTCTAAGAGTGATTTGTGTGTGAATTATCAAGAGAGTTTCAGAATTCTCACATTGATTGGTTGAGGAGATTTCAAAAATTTCCATATTTGTTGGATGTGTTGGAAGCTTCGGAGCTTGAGATCGAGTTCCAAACTTTCGGGTGAGTTTCCCTATCACCTTGATTTACTCCTTGAAGTGCTAGCTTGGAACAAAATGGAAGAAAATTATCCCTTCCATGGCAAGAGGCTCTCGGCTTTTGAGAGAAAAGAGAGAGGGAATAATATTTTCAAGTGTTCAACCAACTTACAAAATGTTGACTTCCCATTTTAAATACAAAAAGTGTGTGTTGGAATTGGTTAGAGTGTAGAAAAAGCAACCTCAAGCTTTCACTCAATCAATCACCAAATTCCATCAAGTGTCAAATACTTTGATGTAAGTTGGCGGGCCCCACTTTAAATTCCAATTTAAGTCGGACAATCCAACACGCAACTTCGCTCGGGCCCGAGTTCGTTTAATTCCGAATTAAATGAATTTTCTGTTGCGACGTAATTAAATCCAATTTAATTAAATAATAATGCCTAGCAAAATTATTACGGAAGTCGCTCGCGAATTAATTCCAAATTAATTCGTTCGCTTGAATTAATATCAAATTTTAATTCCGTATTGAAATCTAATTTCAATTAATACATCTAATATATTATTTTAGCCCCGATTAATTCCAAATTAATCGCGTTCTCTCTTCTCGATGAATTTATTTCCAGAAAAATTCTCGACGCAATTAATCCCAGATTAATTCTTTCTCATTTAATTAATGCAGATTAATTTATTGCCGTCATTAATTCCAGATTAATTTTCTGTTCGAATCAAATATCAACGGTGAATCTTCGGGAAGCGACCCAAGAGATTCCTGGATATGTTGGAAGTAAATACGGTTATCGGACTATCCGAATACGTGCGTACCTAGTACCACATTCTTTCCGATTTACAAGAAATGGTTGGCTTCCAGCAAATCACCGTGCCTACCCAATTCTTCAGAAATATATTCAACATTGAATATACATAATCTATATCAGGCGTAGTTCACGTAGTATTGCGTATTACGATCCAGTATCGGATGTCACATGCTAGGCCTGGGGCTGGAATTGTGTCTGCCCCGTACGAAGCATATATCGGATTAACATCATCTAGTCTCTTTAATCGGATAATCATGAATTTGTCATATTATCCCGATAGCTGCAACATTTAAGAGAGTACCAGTTCTGTATCTCTGCGTGATCATCATCTCCTTATTACTGAAGTGATACTTCCATCTTGACATCACACCCAATACACTACGATTCTCAATATACCCAGAAGAGGCGCACACATAACCTGTTAAAGCCCCGGATGACCAAAACCAAAGTATAATGATTGTCGCAAGTATTAGAGATGCAAGTCTCAGGTTAAGACCAAATACACCTACCCTGATTCGGACTCCCATAGACACATAGTAATACTACTAATGGGATTCCGAGTGGTCTATCCAGAGCGAAGCTGTTTCCGTACCATCGGTAAACAGAACCTCCTATTACACTTGCATGAGTATCCAATACCCAAATATATGAGAACTATGCCGTTACGCTTCTATAACACGCACAAGTGTAATACTAGCATATTCCGCATTATCGATGTCCAGTCTCGATAATATTATGACTAGGGATATTTAATGATTAAACCTTAGTGGATTAATATTGTCTCATATCTTATTAATCTGGTACTAATCATATGGAATTTTTTCATTTATATATCTTGGTAATCCAATTACAAATGATAAAAGAGAAATTTCATTTGTCACATAGTTAATTTGTACAACAACACTATGTTCTATACAAATAGTGAGCTATGGGTCATAATTGTCCAACAGACTGTTCGCTGTGTCTCAGACATCCTATATCAACAAGAATATTGTAAACTTTTTCGAAGAATTTCCTACAGTTTAAGAGCAATTTTGTTATGAACAAATTGATATTCACTCATATATAAATAGATCCTCGTAATCCTAGTGGAGAGGTAAGTGTTGCTGAATCTTTCAAATCTGTAAAGAAGAGAAAGAAACTTTAGGAAGGCTAAGGATACAACTACTTAATACATGGAAAGACTTGCTGACCATGAGAGTTAAGACATAGGATGTCGCTTCTGTTCGGGGGGACTGTTCTGTGTTGTTAGGATCATAAAAATAGCATAAAATAATAACTATAAAGGTTGATCAGATGCGATAATAATGAGGGAGAGGGCAGACAAAATTTTTAAGGTCTATCCTGGGGCAAATAGGTGATTTTGATGCGCGATGAGTCATGCTCGAGAAGTGTTCGCGAGATTGGTTCCTACATTGTTGGCATTTGGACCCCATGGTCCTAGGAGTCCCGTCTCTCCACACCCTTCTATGATCTTTAGGCTTTAGTTAGTGGAAGAGGACCTATTGGTCGCTCTACATGGCCTCCCCGATAGTGACTTTATTGTCCAGGGTGATCACTGGAGATTCGCCCGCACTGCTTTTCTTGGATCACTGCCACTTTCTGATCCTCGATGAAGTACTCAGGTACGAAATAAAGTTTTTCCATGTTCCCCCATTTCCTTTTGACTTGACAACCCTTACGTAGATCCTGTTGCAGGTTCATGGCGAGGATGTGGAACTCATCATGTTCACCAACCCTCTGATTTTCGGAAACGATTTCCAGAGCGGCGGAACCGTGATAGGCACCGGGATAGACCTTGAAAAATTTTCTGCCTTTGCCCCTTATTTGCCAAAACTGTCCATGTTATTTGACTTGTTTTGCTTCAATTTTTTATTATTTTCCATCCCTTAAAAGTCCCCGAACATTAGCCCAAAAACTTGATTGTTTTGCACACTAAAAGCTCGCTATATATGTGCACCGCTCACTATTTTTATGCTGGCTGTTTTCCCAATTTTGGACAGCGGTTCTGGACATTCTTTAAACTCTAAAATAGTCTCGAAAGGTCCCTAAGTCAGCCCTTAGTATTTCAAAAAATTTGTACGGAACACAACAAAATAAAAGCACTAACAAGTGTCAAAATGGCATAAGTGAGCATATTTTTCATCTCACTACCTAGTGGTTCAAGAAAGAAAAGAAAAAAGGATTTCGCGTTAAGTTCCAAAAGGTCTTTCGTATTATGACTCCCACCCAACAATGAGAAGTGTGGGCTTCTCTCACAAAAATAAATCCCAAAATACTTTAAAGATTCAAAAGGTCACATACCAATTTTATTTAGTTTTTTGTTGTTGTTCTTCACTTTTTTCTTTCAACTCTTGAAGAAAAATCAAGAACAAAATATGACTAGGGTTTCTTAGAATTAAATCTTATTAAAAGAAAAACATCTTTCTCTTTTATAAATAGGGTTTAGAGTTATCAAGTTTGCAACAAAAATACAAAACCAACCACAAAAACCTAGCAAGTTTCACCCACCCTAGAGAAATAAAAACACTAAAAATTTGGATGATAAATGTCATCATAATGACATTAAACATATTACTAAATAAAAGAATGCAACTCCAATTCTGAATCAAGTGTTTCCAAAACACATTGTGAAAATCCATTAATCCAAAATCTTTATTAAATTATACAATATAATTTAATAACAAAATTTATAATAAATAAGTATCATATAATCATTTATTATGAAAACCATATATTTAAATTAATATATAGTTTCAAGTGTGACAAATGTATTATTAATCATATTAATAATCATAATATATGTGAGTTTATAATTGAACTATCCAATTATATTAAAATTACTTCAGTATATCAAGCTAGCATGGGGACCAAATGGACCTCCATTTCTGAGCTCAAATAATCCCGAAGTATTAATTAAACTCTTTAATTCAATATTCTTAAATATTAACTTTAGATTATTCAACTAAAGATACAAAGCTGCACTATCGTTTCCATATATATATTATATGAGCCTAACTATGTCGGTGTCTATCGTGTTGGACAATTATTACCCATAGCATCATTATTTGTACAGAATATGGTGTTGTTGTACAAATTAACTATGTGACAAAGGAAATTGCTCTTTTATCATTTGTAATTGGATTACCTGTATATATAAATGATAAAAGTCCATATATTAGTACCATATTAATAAGATATGAGACAATATTAATCCACTAAGGTTGAATCATTAATTATCCCTAGCCGTAGTATTATCGAGACTGGACATCGATAATGCGGAATATGCTAGTATTACACTTGTGCGTGTTATAGAAGCGTAACGGCATAGTTCTCATATATTTGGGTATTGGATACTCATGCAATTGTAATAGGAGGTTCTGTTTACCGATCGTACGGAAATAGCTTCTCTCTGGATAAACCCCTCAGAATCCCATTGCTAGTATGACTATGTGTCTATGGGAATCCGAATCAGGGTAGGTGTATTTGGTTAACCTGATACTTGCATCGCTAGTACTTGCGACAATCAGTATACTTTGGTTTTGGTCGTCCGGGGCTTTAACAGGTTCTCTGTTCGCCTCTTCTGGGTATATTGAGAATCATAGTGTATTGGATGTGATGTCAAAATGGAAGTATCACTTCAGTCATATGGAGATGATGTTCACGCAGGATACAGAACTGGTACTCTTGTATGCTGCAGCTATCGGGATAATATGACAAGGTGATGATTATCCGATTATAGAGACTAGTTACCAGTGATCCGATATATGCTTCGTACAGGGCAGACATAATTCCAGCCCCAGGCCTAGCATGTGACATCCTAATACTGGATCGTAATACACAATACTATGTATGCTACACCTGACAAAGATTACATACTCCTTTACAGAATATTTCTGGAGAATTGGGTAGGCACGGTGCTTTGCTAGAAGCCAACCATGTCTTGTAAATCGGTAAGAACGTGGTACAGGGTACGCATGTATTCGGATAGTCCGATGACCGTATTTACTACCAATATATCCAGGGATCTCTTGGGTCGCTTCCCGAAGATTCACCGTTGAGATTGGACTCGAACAGAAAATTAATCTGGGATTAATTATGAGAGAGAAAATTAATCTGGGATTAATTACGACAATAAATTAATCTGGGATTAATTAAAAGAGAAAGAATTAATCTGGGATTAATTGCGTCGAGAATTTATCTGGGATTAAATTCGTCGAAAAGATAGAACGTAGTTAATTTGGAATTAATCTGTAAATTAAATTTAATAGTGAAATTATATTTTACTATTTAATTTATTTAAATGGGCTAAAATAATATATTAGATATATTAATTAAAATTAGATTTCAAAGCGGAATTAAAATTTGATTTTAATTCAAGCAAACGAATTATTTTAGAATTAATTCGTAAGCGACTTCCGTAATAATTTTACGAGACATTATTATTTAATTGAATTAGATTTAATTACGTCGTGATGGAAAATTCGTTTAATCAGATTAAACGAACCCGAGCCCGAAGTGTGTTAAGCAAGTCACTTGAATTTTGAATTTAAGAGGTGGGGCCCACAACTTGAATCACTAGTCACTTTTTGGTGATGGAAGTTGTTGAGAGCCTTTAATGAATCTTAAACAACACAATTTGCTTTTTCTTTTTTTTGAAAATATGTACACACTTTTGTGGGTTGACTTGGTCATAAGTTTTTTAAAAAAACAAAAGCACAAAACTTCGTCTCTCTCCCATTCTCTCTACTATGGTCGAAACTTCCTCTCTTGGAGCAGAAAATTTTTTCTTTCAAAATTTGTTCTTGCTAGCACATAAAGGAGTGAATCAAGGTGATAGGGAAACTCACCCAAGTGTTGGAAACACTCAAGAAGGATTTGGAGCTTCCCCCAAAATGTATAAAAAGTTTTGAACTCATCTGATCAATGTGAGTATTTTCCGCAACTCTTTTGATTATTCACACACAAATCACTCTTAGACGATTTTGGCTTGTTCTAGGAACACTTACATTGGTATCAGAGCGATCTAAGTTTGATTTAGAATTCTAGGGTTTGTAAATTTTAATTTGGGATTTTTATGTTTGGAGCATGATTTGCCTAAATTGGTTGTTTGGTTATGTTGGTTATGATGTTGAATTGGATTTGTGCATCCTTGATTTTGTGAAAAATTGATAGGATTAATTTCCACAAAATATACCCCTTGGCCGAATACATGAACCCTAGGTGTATCATGGTGATTTTTGATTTTAGACCATTGGATGTGTTTAAAAGCATGAAATAAATTGATTGTTGATATAATTTGATTGAAATCAAATTGTTTGAAATTTTGTACCATATTGCCGTGAATACCATATGCATGTTATAAGATTGATTTTGCTTCAATTTATGTTGGACATGAATTGAAAATAAAGAGCACGATTAATTGAAATAATTAGTGTTTTGGAAGCATTAGATTAATTAATTATTTATGGTAATTACACTTGAATTAAATTAATTTGTAGTTTGGAATAATGAGTTAATGTAATTTATTGTATTTGGGCTTAATGGGCTTGGTTGGGCCAAGTTTGGTTTAGGATAATTGGTTGGATCCAATTGGGCCTAAAACCATTTCTATAAAGTCCAAATTATGATAATTGGGCCTTTAACAATTTAATTGGGCCTAATGGGCTTAAATTGATTTTGGCATAGGGTGATTCCTAATTGGGCCTTAACATCTTGGGTTTGATCCATAATGGCCAAAGCCCACGCCTAAAGAATTAATTAAAAGTCCATTGGAGTTTAATTGAATAGTATTGGATACTAATTGGGCCTTTGAGACCCATTAAGATTGGATTTGGAATCCAAGTCTTTAAGGCACATAATAAAGTGTAATTATTTAATTTGTAATTAAATACGAACTAGTATTGGATACAATTTAAATTGGATTTAAAATTATAGTTTGATATAATTCAAGAATACTTACTTTGAGTATTTATTCTTAAACGAGTTTGACTCGCGCAAATCAAATCGTTGTTTGAACATTGGATGGTCATTAATTAAAGATAAATTAATTGGATTAGATTGATTGATAACATGCTTTGTGTGAATACTTGGATGTATGTATGAATAATGTATATCAGATGGATATTAGAAGGGTGGGGGCAATTTTGGAAATTGTTGTAATAAATTTAGAATTTATTAAATTGGACCTGCGTGTCCAGCCTATTACCTCTTTTCTCATTATATTTCTCTTCTCACCAATTCTCCTAAATGTAAATGAGGTTTCTTTAGAAGTATTATGTAATTGGGTAGAAGTATGAATAATGCTAGCGAGAGAGAGGAAAGAGAGAGATTTGTTCTAGGAACAAGTTTGTTATATATCCATCTGAATATCATTATTATTTTATTTGCGCCTTATTATGCTTTTAGAATGCATGCTTAAGGGTGTATGATGAGACCTAATTAAAGAAAATAAATTGGTTGCCAAATTGCGATAAAAACCCTTATTTTATATTAAGCGTTTTTCCTTCCATTGAGTGATTCTCTCTCAAGATCCAAGATTGGCATTGGTTTGTTGGCCAAAGTCAAGACCTTTGTCTATCACATATGTGTTTGAATCACGAAAGCTTTGTTCCATATCGTACGTCTTGGGCAAGTTGTGATTTGTTGGCCAAAGTCAAGGTCACTTCTTGTTCATCGACCTCGATTACGAAGCTTTCCCACTGTCAATGGGCCACGCTTAACTAGTTTCATTAAGCTTGTTGAGCCAAAGTCAAGGCTTAGTTGATTCAGTGGAAAAATGTTAGGGAATATATTGGATGTATTGGCATATATTGGATATATGTTTCAGACTTGGAGGTCCACCTACTGGATATAGGAATTGGACGGGATCCAATTGATCTTAGAGATCTACCTAGTTAAGTTTCATATAAGTTTTTTGGCCAAAGTTAAGGTTGTGTGTTATTTAACGGGATCCTAGCCCGAGTAGTCCACAGAGGGTAAGAGGCTCGTCGAAAAATAGTGGAAGAAGAGTATTAAATTTGCAATTTCATTTAGATACTCGCCAATACGCACTCATTTCATTTTTCGTCATTATAAATTTATATATATTAGTTGGACTAACATTTAATTATTGTTTTAATTAAACAGTTGGACTGTATTCAAACTACTTCATTTATAGTTGATTATATAATTGGATTATAGTAATTAATATATTTGAATTTAACAAATCAAATAGTAGTTGATTACATAGTTAGACTATAGAAATCATTATATTCGATTGTACCCGAAATCGTTGATTGGATAGTTGGACTATTGGAATCAAGATAACTGAAAGATTAGCGTTTAAAACATAATCCTGGGAGAAAATGTCTTTAAGCGGCTTCAATTTTCAAATTGGGAATAAAATCTCATGATAGTCCTGGGAGCCGAGAAGTTACTTTATTTAATAGAGTGACATCTCGGGCCTGAGCCCGGAGTTGAGCAAATAGTGGAGCATGAGCTTTGGAAGACTCATGGTGATGATAAGTTTAGTGCTCAATCCGTTATGCTTGCCGTAATGACTCATTAATTTCTTCGTCAAAACTAAGGATTAGATCATTATAGTATGATATTGAAATTGAAGGATCTTCATAGATCTATCCTTAGATCTTAGAAGTACTAATTGCAATAGAAAACTCTTGGAGAGTTAATGGCTATGCTCTAGGAGACAAAGCCAGAGCTTGCAAAAGAGCAAAAAACGCAAGGCGCATCTTACTCCAACATCCCAGAAGGTCTAGGTTTGGCCGAAGACTTATAGGGATGTGAAAAGTGGCAAAGGTAAAATCGTCACAGTCTTCTGGGAAGACAAATGACATATCCCAAGATGTCTGCCTAAACTGTGGCAAACGGGGTCACTGAAGCGTGACTGCCATATGGACAAGGCAGTCATGAAGGAAGTGAAGGCGGGGCAAGGCTTCGGTTTCAGATATGTTTGTTATAAACATGTCCACTTCTGGTTTTAAAATTGGATTTTAGATACTGGATGTGGTACATAAATATATGTACTGATGTGCGGGATCTGCTAATTAACAGGATACTGACTTCAGGTGAGATGGATCTGCGAATCGAAAATGGGACGAGAGTCGTTGTTTTGGCCGTAGGAACCTAAGTTTTGGAACTACCTTTTGGGCATGTACTTAAATTAGGAAACTGTTATAATATATCTAGTTTGACTAGGAACATTATCTCTATATCTAGTTTAACCCGTTGCGGGTATACCTTTATATTCTAGAACACTAAGTGTTTTATTTATAAAGATCATACTGAGATAATCACATTAAATGTGAATAACAACATTTATATTTAGAATATAAATGAATCTCAAACATATAATATGACAAACAAAAGCTCAAACTGAATAAATCTGTTGAGACTTAAAAGTGGCATTGTTGTTTAGGACACATTAACAAGATTGTATATCCATACTTTCGAAGAGTGGATACTAGGACGGATTTGATTCTAATTCAAATGATGTCTACGAATCTAGTTTATTAGGCAAAGTGCCTAAAACACCTTTACTTGATAAAAGTGCAAGTGCCACCGATTTGTTAGCCCTCGTTCATAGTGATGTAAGTGGGCCCATGTCTAGCTAGACTAGAGGTGGATATGAATACTTCGTAACCCTTACGGATGCGGCATCGAGTTACGATTATTTGTATCTTATGAAACACAAGTCATAAACTTTTAGAGTTTCGACACGAAGCATAAAAACAGACCGTTAAGTATTAAAATATTACGGTCGGACTGTGATGGATTGTACTTAAACATATAAGTTTCTCGATTACAGAAAGAGTATGGTATTCTTTCACAATGGACTCCTCCCGGGACACCTCAATTTGACGGTGTGTCCGAACAGAGAAACCGAACTTTGTTAGACATGGTACGGTTAATAATGAGTCGCTCTGAGCTACCAATTTCTTCTGAGGATACACATTAAACAGTGAAATACTTATTTTGAATAAGGTTCCATGAAAATCTGTTAGATAGACTTCATATTAGATATGAACAGGAAAGAAACCGGGTTTCTCATTCCTGATGATTTGGGGATGTTGGGCATATAATGAATGTTTGGATGATACCAAACTAGAACCCGAATCGTATAAGTGCCTATTTTTAGGTTGTCATAGGGAAACCAAAGTATGGTACTTATACAACTCACAAGAGAACAATGTAATTGTTACTCTTCATGCGGTTTTCCTTAGAGGAATTCATATATGCAGTGGTAAGTGGGAGGAAAGTAAAACTCGATGAAAATCAGAGTAATACTGTTCCAAGCACCGACTCCTTTACGGAACATGAACAGTTCATCAGGGATGAAACTGTACCATAATCTTTGAATACACAAGAACCGCGCAAGTCAGAGAGAGTCAGAAAACAACCTGGGAGGTATGGGTTTCTGATCTCACCTCGTATAGATGTCAATCTTATTGAGGAAGGTGAACCGGCTACATAGAGGAAGTGATACAAGGTATCGACTCCCTTTATGGCAAAGTGCAATGATATCCGATATGGATTCCATGTATACCAACCAAGTTTGGACACTAGTTGATGTACCAGAAGGCATTGTGCCTATTGGTACTAAATGTGTCTTCAAGGAAGACATACATGGATGGAAACATACAAATGTACACAGCTAGGCTGGTACATAAAAGGTATCATCAACGACATAGTGTCGACTACGATGAAATTTTTTCACCTGTTACCATGATTAAGTCCATTTGGATAATGCTTGCTAATGCTGCATATTTCATTTATGAAATATGGCATATGGACGTCAAAACCGCTTTCCTTAACGGAAACATTTTGAAGGATGTTTACAACATCCTGACGGTTTTTTTGTGCCAAAACATGCAAACAAGGTTTGCAAGTTAAATCGATCCATTTATGAATTGTAGCAAGCATTGCGTTCTTGGAACTAGCGTTTTGATGTAATCATAATGGTATATGATTTAATTCAAAACGAAGATGATTCTTGTGTGTATAAGAAGGTTAGTGGGAGCGAACTGAAAATGATTTTCCTATAAGTTGATGATGTATTGCTACTTAGCAATAACATTCCCATAATAAAATCGGTGAAATCTTGGCTTTCATGAAAAATTCTTCATAGGAAACCTGGGGGAAACATGTTTTATTCTAGGAATAAAGATCTACTGGGATAGATCTAGAAAGCTGCTGACACTCTCTCAGTGTTGGTACATTTTCATATGTACGTGACCTGATGTCTCATATGCTTTGAGCATATGTAGACGCAATCAGGCCAATCCAGGTGATGGTCATTGGATTGAAGAAAAGAACATCATTGAGTATCTTAGATGAACCAATGATGCTTTCTGAGAATATGGGGAGAGGAAAACTTGAGGTGACTGGGTTCACCGCTGCAAGTTTCCAAATCGACAAAGACGACTTAAGTCGTAATAAGGGTACATATTTAGTTTGAATAACGGAACAGTGAGCTGGAAATCTTCCAAGCAAGATACTGTTGCAGAATAAATAATAAAAGCGGAACATTGCTGCATAAGAGGCAACAAAAGAAGCATTTTGGATCTATATAATCCTAATTGGATTAGGTGTAGTTCTGTTAGTAGCTGAGCTGGCCTAAAGCACATGCTAAGTGTAGGCACTGCATTTTTGCATATAAGTCCCGATGATGAGTCTCGTATGGAGACACTACCCTTTGAGTTGCGGAAGTCATGGGAAACGGACGTCGGAAGGGAAAGATCAATACCTTGTTGGATTTAATTTGTTTGCTTAGCTTCGGGTTCGCTCGTTGGTTCTCTAATTTAAAATTCATCATTGGCCAAAAACCTTTGCCACATACACTAAATCACACGCCCAAACCCACCAACTAGCCATCCTACACGCCCATAAGCCTCCAAGCTCAATAAATCACATCCAAAAATATTCAAACACATTAAACACATGTTAAAATCCCATAAATCACCTTCCTAATTAAATTAAATCTCATGCCTAAATTAAATAAATCAAATCAAATCTCAAGCCTAAATCAAACAAATCAAATCAAATCCCATAAATCCATTTCCTAAACTAAAACAACCCTCTCCCTAAATTAGAGAGATCTTTTCCTTGTAGCACACTAAATATGAGATATTCTCCATAATTTCATGACATTTTCCCTCCTCGTATAAGGATAACCTCAACTCTCTCCTATAAAAAGACACGTAAACCAAGCTCTTAAGACCCCTAGCATTCACTCCCAAAAACCAAACAACAAAATAAACCCTAGATCAACTCTCGTCTCTCTCTCTCAGAGCAAAAAAAAAAGTGAACAGCAAAAAAACCCTAATACTCTCTTTCTCTCGGCAGCCACACACGTCACATGCCACACACCCTTCTTAGCAGACCTTACGCCACACACTGACACGCCACTCACGACTCTTTATAATAACAAAGCCACTCATCAACCCTTACACACAGACGTCTCTCTCTCACACAGCCAACAAAGCTCTTTAATCACAAAACAACAGAAATAAAAGCCACAAACTAGGACCAATCGACACAGCCATGCACAAACTAACACACACATCAACCAACATGAAACCACATCCCTAAAGCCTTTGAACCGTAAGCAAGATCAGCCAATAACAAAGCCACAAAGCAAATAGCAGCCCCAAAGTCGGCCATTAACGTGAACAAAAGAAGATCAAACAAAGACAAAGAAACACTCACTCACACCTTCTTGACCGGTCCCTTAAAACCCCTTCCAATTTCCGTAAATTACAACCCCAAACCGCACCCTCAATTACAAAAACACAGCCCCAAACTGCACCCTAAATTACCGAAAACAGCCCCCAGAACAGTCCCCTAAATCACCAAAACAATTACAACCAAAACAGTCCCTAAATTGCTCAAACAGTCACCCAAAACAGCCCCTAATTACCGCAAACAGTAACCAAAAACAACGACTAGAAAATACAGTAAAGACAGAGAAAATAGCAGCCCAAAAAAGTGAAGCAACGATGGAAAATGTTGAACCAGTGAACCGGAGGAGTTGCGGAGCATTAACCCTTCCGACGGCCGTGTAACGCACTTCCAAGAGGCGACTTAAAAGGTAAGACCTGAAGGCACCCTTTTATTTATTCCCATTCATTTTTAATTATTTATTAGTAATTCTTCGCATGAGTATTGTTTATTTAGGCATGTTGTGGCCATGAGATGAATGATTTTGTGCTATCTCTCGTGGTATATCGGATGGAAACCCAGACGTAAATTTTGTAGCCGAATCCAAATGGATGGTAGTGCGGTCTGAACTTGGGATACAATTCCACGTACCACTTAAGAAACACACATATTTCGTTCCATCTAATCTTGTGTTTATTCGTTGTTTATTAGAAATAGTATGTTATTTTTTATGCATGATTTAGTTATTTCTTTCAAACTAGGAGCTTAATTATATCTCTTCAATGTTTATGTTTAGACAATAGATTATTTATTTATGTTTCCATATTTATCAATTTAATGTGTCCATGAGATTGTGTGCTTGCCATTATTTCGACTTACTTTTATGTATGCAAACTTAGATATAGGTTGTATGTAAACTTAGATATAGGTTGTATGTGAACTTAGATGTAGGTTATTCTTGCGTATGTATGTTGCGTAGACTCGGTTATATTATCACATAAATCCATTCATTACAAGTGGCATAAGTAAGGGACCATTCCGAACCCAACGGTTTGAGGTCTTCCCTTGTGAGGGGTGAGTGCGGCCTTAAATCATTTTCCCAG
Organism: Zanthoxylum bungeanum; assembly: GCA_019454045.1. Classification (NCBI taxonomy): domain Eukaryota; kingdom Viridiplantae; phylum Streptophyta; class Magnoliopsida; order Sapindales; family Rutaceae; genus Zanthoxylum; species Zanthoxylum bungeanum. The sequence continues at coordinate 56,620 of SKCR01037636.1, forward strand.
TTCACACTTGGTGGCGACTACATTTTATTTCTCCGGTTTAGTCCCCCGCGGGCTACTCCATACTCCCGACCGGGCCACGAGCCTGGAACAACGTCACTTATTTCTGTATCTTACAGTTTGGCGACTCCACTGGGGATAGAGAATCGGCCCCGAAATAATGTCTTGTAATGTTTGTGATTTATGTTTTAATTAACCGTGTCTATTGTGGGTTGAAAGGGTTTAATCAAAGGCACTATTAGAGCTAGGTAATGGTTTGGTGTCTTCCTTCATTCACTACCTTTCCATAAGGAAAAGCTGTGAATGCACCTAGATAATCATTTACTCGAAGCTTACCGTGACGGACTAATTTGGAGGACCTATTGTTTATTCATGTCACCAATGCGATAAGAGCCTAAGAGGCAAGGGTATTTAAGAGTGTTCGCTCCCCTATTCCTCTGGGGAATCTTCAATAGGAAATCCATTTGACAGTCAGTCATGCATCATCACTCGTCGGCATGAACCTTAGGGTACAAAAAAGGTACGCTCACTTGGTCACTCGGACCTTTGAGTGGGGAGACCTAGTTGTGGGCAATCCTTCACCAGCGAGAGCTTTTGTCTACACTCCCTTAAACGCACATGTGAACCGTAGTTGTATGACCAATAGAAACCATCCTTTTATGCTTGTGTTTGGGACCATCATCATTTGGATTCATTTGGACTTTTTGTCTTGAGGTATGAGCTTGTTGGGCCATTTAAACTGGGATGAGTTTGTGTCTTATGACAATTGGGCCAAAAGTTTCTAAAATGCCGATGGGCCGCTTTATGTTTGGGCCCCTTACCATTTGAAGTTATTTAGCCACGTTATCGCGAAAGTGTAAACCTGTTGGGCCTTTTCAACTGGGACTAGTTTGCACCTCGCAATAGTATGATTGAATGTTTTAAAATGATAATGGGCCGACTTGTACGAAAATCTTGACGAGCTTATATATTCCATGCATCGCACGCATACATGCTGAATAAAAGTTTTAAAAGACACCATAGATACATGTTGGGTTAGGGAAGAAGGAAGACTCGTCAAAAGGCCGTTAGCGAACATGAGCGAATCAGAAAATGAGGGATCCCGTATGGATCAGCTGGAGACCAGTCTCACCAAGGTTACCGAACAGTTGCAAGTTTTGACCACCGCTATGGCTAATATAGTTGTGCCCCACGCTGGGGGAGGCTTTGAGAATGTGAGGCGTGAAGAGCCTCCGAACAGGTTGAGTGATGATATCCCTGTTTTTGATGATGACATGGCTGATTATGCCGCAGGAAGGATAGCTGGGTCCCAGGCAGAGTTGCAGAAACTCCGGGATCAGGTAGAGTCAGTTACCCGCAAGCTGAATGGTAAATATGAGGACTTTTGAGGAGCAGCTGCCGGCTCAATTCAAGATGTCTGACATAGCCAGATTCAATGGGAACGGGGATCCGAGGGTCTATCTCCGACAGTATGTTTTTGTGATGAGTTCAGTGGGTCTGTTGAAGCGTCAGATTCAGAAGATGTTCGGGATGTCGCTTGAGGGGGAACCCGTGGTATGGTATCACGGCCTTGAGAGGAAGGTCAAGGATGATTAGAGGGCATTGGCAGAAGCCTTTCTGAAACAGTATGTCATGGATTTGGAGATCGAATTGTCACTTTGCGACTTGGAGAATACCAAACAGAAGCTGGATGAGAGCTTCAATGATTATGTAGATCGCTGGAGGAGCCAGCTTTTGAAGATGCAGACTCGGCCCTCGGAGAAGGATCAGATCAAGATGATCATCATGGGTACTAAGCCCTCTATTTACGGCAAGCTGAGGAGGATTACCTCTATGATTAGTGATTTTCGACAGTTGATGGAGACTGTTATGGATATTGAGGAGGAAGAAATTGATAACAGAAAGTTCTATGGCCAGAATATAAGGACATTTAGGGGGCCGTCTGAGACCAAGCCCGCTACTGCTGAGATCGATGCCGTCAGAAACAGGTGATTCCCCAATCTTAGTAGACCTTTGTCAAAGGTGTTTGAAAAACTGAAGATGCAAGGACTCCTAAAACCCTTAGAACCTAGACCATTTCCAAACCCTGTGCCACCTCACCTCAACCTAAACCTGTATTGTTACTTCCATCAGGAAAAAAACCATGACACCGACAACTGCGCCCGCCTTAGGCATGAGATCCAAAACCTCATTGACGCCCATAAAATACCTGATCCAGAAAAAGAACAACCCAACACACACAGAAATCCTCTACCCAACTATCACTCTATTACACCACCCACCTACATGATCAACTCCGGCTTACTCGAAAGCTTTTTCCTCCAAACTCTCAACCACCAAGCTTCTTGCATGGGGATAGAGGATGGCAGCAGTGAAGAACCATAGGCTGAGGAAGAAGACATTGCTGCAGACTATGAAGATGTTTTTCCTGGTTTATTTGATTACAATCCTGCATTTTTAATAATAAAGACATTGATTTTGCCTACTTGTTCGAGTCTTTTCCTCAATAGTTAAACATGGGTCAGATGATGAAATTGTTTGCTTCAAGTTGAAACCATAGAAACTATAAGTGCGAGAGGTACTCTCATCCGATATTGTGAGTAGTTGATCTAGGTTAGACTCGCAAGCACTTAATTATAGGATCTTAGCAGTGAAAGCCTGAGTAGTCGGCAAGGTGACTAGTTAAAGAGAGTGCGGATCGATGAATGACCGTTCGCTTAGATGTCCATCCTGACTTTCTTGTATTACAATATATGGTATGGTTAGAAACCAATGAAAAGTCTCTCAAGATGAAAATATAAACCACTTACAACCGATAAGCGTGAAGCTACCTATGGGCGAGTATTAGGACCACCATGAGGAGAAATGCTACCTTAAAGGGTAGGTGTGTCAAAAAAAATTAAATGAAATATGATGAATGATGAAAGAGACAAAAGAAAAGAGGAAGAAAGCCATATCACATTGAGTACGAGGAAGTAATTGCAGAGCATGACCAAGACTCCCTGGTTTATTTATTCACATCTAGTTCAGATCATTTATTAAAACGGTTGGATTTGAGTTGTATTGAGTACTTTGAAGATTCCCTGGTTTCGACACTAAGCATCCTTTGAGGACGAAAATATGTTTAGCTATCGGGATTATCTCGAGAGAGGCAGTATAGTATGTTGGTATGTAACATCACAACATGAGATCTACCTTGACCTAATGAAAGCAGCAAAGAATAGAAAGATGAACCGAGACTGGGGCGACCAGTCTACCCTTTCTCATACAACACGGTTCGGGAATGAACCATCACATATCATCATTATCAATTTTGGGGATGAGTCCCATGATCGAGGCCCACACATCGATATCAGTTTTGGGGATGAGTCTCAGGGTCGAGGCCCACATCAGTATCAATTTCGGGGATGAGTCCCAGGGTCGAGGCCCACACATCGGTATCAGTTTTGGGGATGAGTCCCAGGGTCGAGGCCCACATTAGTATCAGTTTTGGGATGAGTCCCAAGGCTGAGGCCCACATCAGATGCCGGGAATGGCGCTCCGAGAATGGAGCATGGGTCGAGGCCCACACATCGGTATCAGTTTTGGGGATGAGTCCTAGGGTCGAGGCCCACATTAGTATCAGTTTTGGGATGAGTCCCAGGGCTGAGGCCCACATCAGATGCCGGGAATGGCGCTCCGAGAATGGAGCATGGGTCGAGGCCCATATCAAATGCTAGGAATGGTGCTCCGGGAATGGAGTATGGGTCGAGGCCCATATCAGATGCCGAGAATGGCGCTTCGGGAATGGAGTATGGTTCGGAAGGGGACCAAAGGAAACTGAGCAATCACCAGCATAGAATTGACAGAAAGAAACTATAAGCAGGCCTAGGGGGCGACCAAAGATATTTATAGGCAAAGGGCGCCAAAAAGCACTAGCAAGGCCTAACACATCGGAATTGGAAATACTTCCATGCATACATGCATACACATCACATGCACGCAATTTTTGTCTTGTTTTTATTCACAGGGTTTGAAGAAAAGCGGCAAAGACAAACAGTTCGGGAACAAAGCCCAGGGAATAAAGCCCACAATCAATTCAGTTCGGGAACAAAGCCCATTCACTACACAGTTCGGGAATAAAGCCCATAATCTATACAGTTTGGGAACAAAGCCCACATTAAGTACAACTTGGGAACAAAGCCCACAGTCAACACAAGTTCGGGAACAAAGCCCAGGGAATAAAGCCCACAATCAACAGTTCGGGAACAAAGCCACAGTCAACACAAGTTCGGGAACAAATCCCCGGGAACAAAGCCCATAATTAATTCAATTCGGGAATAAAGCCCACAATAAACAGTTCGGGAACAAAGCCCACAGTCAACACAAGTTTGGGAACAAAGCCCATAGTCAACACAAGTTTGGGAACAAAGCCCAGGGAACAAAGCCCATAATTAATTCAGTTCAGGAATAAAGTCCATAATCAACAGTTCGGGAACAAAGCCCAGGAAATAAAGCCCACAATCAACAGTTCGGGAACAGAGCCCGAGGAATAAAGCCCACAATCAACAGTTCAGGAATAGAATCCACAATCAACACAAGTTCGAGAACAAAGCCCAGGGAATAAAGCCCAAAATCAATTCAGTTCGGAAACAAAGCCCGCACAATCAACAGTTAGGGAATAAAGCCCACTCTCTACACAAATTCGGGAACAAAGCCCACTCTCACCTCAATTCGGGAACAAAGCCCACTCTCAACACAGTTCGAGAACAAAGCCCACTCTCTAAACAGTTCGGGAACAAAACCCACATTCAGTATAGCTCGGGAATAAAGCCCACATTCGGTACAGCTTGGGAACAAATCCCACTCTCTACACAGTTCGGGAACAAAGCCCACATTCAACAAAGCCCAGGGAACAAAGACCACATTCAACAAAGCCCATTGGTCGAAGTTCTCACCACCAGATCAACTAAGTTTAAAGCATCTTAGAACAACCGGTAAGTTCGGCAACAGCTGGCGAGCCAGTGAAGTAAAAATACATGCATAATTTTGATAGGATTGTCATTGTCACACATTGCACAAGTCCCATCAAAGTGGGGGCGACTGTAGGCACTGTATTTTTACATATAAGTCCCGATGATGAGTCTCGTATGGAGACACTACCTTTTGAGTTACGGAAGTCGCGGGAAACGGATGTCGAAAGGGAAAGATCAATACCTTGTTGGATTTAATTCGTTTGGTTAGCTTCGGGTTCGCTCGTTGGATCTCTGTTTTAAAATTCATCCTTGGCCCAAAACCCCCGCCACCTACACTAAATCACACGCCCAAACCCACCAACTAGCCATCCTACACGCCCATAAGCCTCCAAGCCCATTAAATCACATCCAAAAATATTCAAACACATTAAACACATGTTCAAATCCCATAAATCACCTTCCTAATTAAATTAAATCTCATGCCTAAATTAAACAAATCAAATAAAATCTCATTCCTAAATTAAACAAATCAAATCCCATAAATCCCTTTCCTAAACTAAAACAATCCCCTCCCTAAAATAAAGAGATCATTTCCTTGTAGCACACTAAATAGGAGATATTCTCCATAATTACATGATATTTTCCCTTCCCGTACAAGGATAACCTCAACTCTCTCCTATAAAAAGACACGTAAACCAAGCTCTTAAGACCCCTAGCATTCACTCCCAAAAACCAAACAACAAAATAAACCCTAGATCAACTCTCGTCTCTCTCTCTCCGAGCCAAAAAAAAATGAACATAAAAAAAACCCTAATACTATCTTTCTCTCGGCAGCCACACACCCTTCTCAGCAGACCTCACGCCACACACTGACACGTCACTCACGAATCTTCACAATAACAAAGCCACTCATCAACCCTCACACACAGACGTCTCTCTCTCACACAGCCAACAATGCTCCTTAATCATAAAACAACACAAATAAAAGCCACAAACTAGGACCAACCGACACAGCCATGCACAAACTGACACACTCATCAACCAACGTGAAACCACATCCCTAAAGCCTTTGAACTGTAAGCAAGATCAGCCAATAAAAACCCACAAAGCAAATAGCAGCCCCAAAGTCGGCAACGTGAACAAAAGAAGATCAAACAAAGAAAAAGCAACATTCACTCATAACTTCTTGACCGGTCCCTTAAAACCCCTTCCAATTACCGTAAATTATAGCCCCAAACCGCACCCTCAATTACCGAAAACATAGCCTCAAACTGCACCCTCAATTACCGAAAACAGCCCCCAAAACAGTCCCCTAAATCACCAAAAATATTGCAACCAAAATAGTCCCTAAACCGCACAAACAGTCACCCAAAACAGCCTCTAATTACCACAAACAGTAACAAAAAACAACGACCAGAAAATACAGCAAAGATAGAGAAAACAGCAACCCAAAACAGTGAAGCAACGAAGGTAAACGTTGAACCAGTTAACCGGAGGAGTTGCGGAGCATTAACCCTTCCGACGACCGTGTAACGCACTTCCAAGAGGAGACTTAAAAGGTAAGACCTGAGGACACCCTTTTATTTATTCCCGTTCATTTTTTATTATTTATTAGTAATTCTTCGCATGAGTATTGTTGATTTATGCATAATGTGGCCATGGGATGAATGATTTTGTGCTATCTCTCGTGGTATATCGGATGGAAACCCAGACATAAATTCCGTAGCCAAATCTGAATGGAAGGTAGTGCGGTCTGAACTTGGGATACAAATCCACGTACCACTTAAGAAACACACATATTTCATTTCATCTAATCTTGTGTTTATTCGTTGTTTATTAGAAATGGTATGTTATTTTTTATGCATGATTTAGTTATTTCTTTCACACTATGAGCTTAATTATATCTCTTCAATGTTTATGTTTAGACAATAGATTATTTATTTATGTTTCCAGATTTATCAATTTAATGTGTCCATGAGATTGTGTGCTTGCCATTATTTCGACTTACTCTTATGTATGCAAACTTAGATATAGGTTGTATGCGAACTTATATGTAGGTTATTCTTGCGTATGTATGTTGCGTAGACTCGGTTATATTATCACATAAATCCATTCATTACAAGTGGCATAAGTAAGGGACCATTCCGAACCCAACGGTTTGAGGTCTTCCCTTGCGAGGGGTGAGTGCGGCCTTAAATTATTTTCCCAGTTCACACTGGATGGCGACTCTATTTTATTTCTCCGATTTAGGCCCCCGCGGGCTACTCCGTACTCCCGACTGGGCCGCGAGCCTGGAACAGCGTCGCCGATTTCTGTATCCTACACTAAGGAACCGCGGTCTGATCAATGATCCAAGTATATACTTCAACTATTTCATCCGATTCGTTCGATCATACATCGTGGCGATGTGATGATCGAATAAATCGCATCAGATGATAACCTTGCAAATCCACTGAAGAAAGCTGTTTCTCAGCAGAAGTTTGAGCAACCTGTACATAGTCAGGTGTTAGACACTTGAATGATTGGCTATAGGCCAAATGGGAGATTGTTGGACAGTTATGACCCTTAGCATCACTATTTGTACATAACATGGTGTTGTTGTACAAATTAACTATGTGACAAAGGAAATTGCTCTTTTATCATTTGTAATTGGATTACCTGGATATATAAATGATAAAAGTCCATATGATTAGTACCAGATTAATAAGATATGAGAAAATATTAATCCATTAAGGTTTAATCATTAAATATCCCTAGTCATAGTATTATCGAGACTGGACATCGATAATGCAGAATAGACTAGTATTACACTTGTGCGTGTTATAGAAGCGTAACGACATAGTTCTCATATATTTGGGTATTGGATACTCATGCAAGTGTAATAGGAGGTTCTGTTTACCGATGGTACGGAAACAGCTTCGCTCTGGATAGACACCTCAGAATCCCATTGGTAGTATGACTATGTGTCTATGGGAATCCGAATCAGGGTAGGTGTATTTGGTCTTAACCTGAGACTTGCATCGCTAATACTTGCGACAATCAGTATACTTTGGTTTTGGTCGTCCGGGGCTTTAACAGGTTCTGTGTACGTCTCTTCTGGGTATACTTAGAATCATAGTGTATTGGATGTGATGTCAAGATGGAAGTATCACTTCAGTCATATGGAGATGATTTTCACGCAGGATACGGAACTGGTACTCTTATATGCTGCAGCTATCGGGATAATATGACAAGGTCATAATTATCCGATTATAGAGACTAGTTACCAGTGATCCGATATATGCTTCGTACGGGGCAGACATAATTCCAGCCCCAAGCCTAGCATGTGACATTCTGATACTGGAACGTAATACGCAATATTACGTATGCTACGCCTGACAAAGATTACATATTCCTTTACAGAATATTTCTGGAGAATTGGGTAGGCACGGTGCTTTGCTAGAAGCCAACCATGTCTTGTAAATCGGTAAGAACGTGGTACCGGGTACGCACGTATTCGGATAGTCCGATGACCATATTTACTGTCAACATATCCAGTGATCTCTTGGGTCGCTTCCCGAAGATTCACCGTTGAGATTTGACTCGAACAGAAAATTAATATGTGATTAATTATGAGAGAGAAAATTAATCTGGGATTAATTACGGTAATAAATTAATCTGGGATTAATTAAAAGAGACAGAATTAATCTGAGATTAATTGCTTCGAGAATTTATCTGGGATTAAATTCGTCGAAAAGAGAAAACGCGGTTAATTTGTAATTAATCGGTAAAGTAAATTTAATAGTAAAATTAGATTTTACTATTTAATTTATTTAAATGGGCTAACATAATATATTAGATATATTAATTGAAATTAGATCTCAAAGCGGAATTAAAATTAGATTTTAATTCAAGCAAACGAATTATTTTAGAATTAACTCGTAAGCGACTTCCGTAATAATTTTTGCGAGGCATATTTATTTAATTGAATTGGATTTAATTACGTCGCGACGGAAAATTCGTTTAATCGGATTAAATGAACCCGAGCCCGAAGTGTGTTGAGCAAGTCACTTGAATTTTGAATTTAAAAGGTGGGGTCCACCAGCTTACATCACTAGTCACTTTTTGGTGATGGAAGTTGTTGATAGCCTTTCATGAATCTTACACAACACACTTTGCTTTTCTTTTTTTGAAAAGATATACACACTTTTGTGGGTTGACTTGGTCATAAGTTTTTTAAAAAAACAAAAACACAAAACTTCATCTCTCTCTCATTCTCTCTACTATGGCCGAAACTTCCTCTCTTGGAGGAGAAAATTTTTTCTTTCAAAATTTGTTCTTGCTAGCACATAAAAGAGTGAATCAGGGTGATAGGGAAACTCACCCAAGTGTTGGAAACACTCAAGAAGGACTTGGAGCTTCCACCAAAATGCATAAAAAGTTTTGAACTCATCCGATCAATGTGAGTATTTTCCGCAACTCTTTTGATTTTATTCACACACAAATCACTCTTAGACGATCTTGGCATGTTCTAGGAACACTTACATATCGATATAGTCATTACGTACAGATTGACTCTTTACAAGTAACTCATAATTTGAGCCGGGTCAAAATGTCTCTTATACCTATCCAATTATTTTTACCTTAAGTATCATTGATTCTCTAATAAACGATTTATTCATAACTATTATGAATAATAATCTTTCTATTTGTAATAGAAAAACTTGAGCACTCTAATCGTTCAAGTACTGAATCAACCCTTAAGGAATAAACTCATCTACTTCTCGCAAGGAGTGAATTCCATATCTATGTAAATCATTCCCAACTACACATCAAACCATGTCCCCAAAATACTTACCTATTGGTCAAGATTCCTACACCAACCTCACCTTTGTAAATCAAAGGACTTGGACTGTCATGCAGGAGTTCGTAGAACACTCGGGATTCAGATCAATCCATATATGACCATCTAGTAGATTGAAATGTATTTCTTTATTTAACGGATATTATAAGAAATTCATTTCTATCTAGGTACAGTTTTATATGATCACATCATATAAGGTGTCTTTATTCTCATGTCACCACATGGAAGATCCCGGATCAAGATCGCCATACATTTATAGAATGGACCACAGCTATATATAAACCATAAACAAAGTACCCATTTTGTTTGTTCTCTATGAACTATTTTATACTACTATCTTCACACTTAAATCCTATTGTGCTTGACACTCATACAGTAAGTCTAAAGACACATAAGTAATCAAGGGTAAACTGGATTATTTACAATATGCTATTTAAATAAAAACAGCTGATAAATGAACAATGCATCTTTTTTCTTTCTCATTGGTCGTGGCCCATTTTTGGTACGCATCAACCAAAAATGATTGGAGAAACCATGACTTTCATAAACCATGATGGCATTTATGTTACTTTTCCATTTAACATAGTTTTCTCTCGTTAATTTGTCATTGAGAGAATTGAAATGATTGGAGAAACCATGGCTGAAAATAAATCAAGCATAATGAAAATTAAAATCTGCAGCGGATATGATGCATGTTTGGTAATTTATTTACATATGAGAGTGCGGGTTGGTAATAGCAAACCCGCACCAAACCATATCCACCGCCATCTCTACCAGGGATCATATGCGGGCCCCACAAGTGGTTATTTTTTTTACTTGTGGGTGACAGCTGTGGGCATATCCCTGTCAGCCAATATAAAAATTTTAGAAAGTAACTATTGGATTTAATCTAATAATAATTCACGGGATCCCGTAACATAATTAAGTTGTTGAATCCTATACTGGTCCTTACTATATTTATATATATAAATGACAGTAGTAATATTTAATGTTACGCAGATACATTTAATGAATTCAAACTAAAGAATCATGATCCTCACTTAATCTTAACTTACCTAATATTTCAAAGACCTTTTGACATTGTAATAGAGGTTTGGCTTGAGATAAAAAATTCAATCAATTGAAGACATATAGTTAAATAAATTTTCTTATTAAAAAAGGAAAATCACTTGTGATATACGAGATTCGACTGAATTATTCATAAAATGAATAGATCTGCTATTTTTAGAAAATCGTAATGTAACGTATATTTCTATTCCGATCTCAACAATTTCCACTGGTAGAATATATATATAATTAAACATGAAGCATATATCATATAAAATGAATCAGAAACCTAAAAATAATTACTATGCCACGGAAATCTATCATCCCACAAATAAGTGTCGTTGTATGGTAGGTCAAGTATTTGCATGATAGATCGAGACAATCTCAATTGATTAATATATGTTGGAATAACTTTTTATTCTTATATTAATCAACCACTGTTTGATTCGATCAAGAAATTTTGATTAACATTTAATCATCCATTTGTGGGTGTAACCATTATTTCGAAATCCTTAGATTTAACTAGTGAAGTACCACCGTAGGGTATATTAGTTCACCAGATACATCTAGAATTCATATCCTCTCGGAATCTAAACTTGATATTGACCCAAAAAGGACAACATCCGTAGGGGGACGAAAACAAAGTCATCTCATGCACCTTTTGAATCTCACATTTTCAGATTAACAATCGAGATCGCGGGATATATTGTCGTATATCTCACTCCCACCCACTATTTTGAAATTAAAAGTTTCTACTTTAAATATCTAATATTTTAATCCACTAGTGTCTACAAGTTCATGTGCGACTAAAACATAACTCTATTTACACTAGTGTAAAATTATTGACAATTCCATTAACTCTTAAAATTTTACCACTAATTCTTAATAGTCCAAACTAATATATCACTTAATTAATGTAATTTAACTAAGTGTGTTTTAGTGACCTAATTAATTTTAAATCTTAAAATTTTAGCTCGCTAATAAGTTTAAAATTTGAAATTCAAATAAAGGATAAAATATTTTAATTAAACTATTTAATTAAAATAAACGTCTTATAGATTCCAATGGTACGTCGAATTGTATCCTGAGTGCAGACCAAACTACTATCCATTCGGAATTGACTATGGAATTTACGTCCGGGTTTCCATCCGATATACAAAGGGAAAATATAATGTACTTATCTAGCCATATATATAATTTGAATTTCTAAATTTTAAATAATTAAAACAATTAATCCAATTAATTTATTTTTCATGCATATTGTGGACGCTGATTTCGTTCGAGGTCCACAATCGAGAATGAAAATGTAAGGCACAAGCAAACCTGTAAAATAAGGGTAGTAAAAGCGATGAGGTTTCTGCCCACCGGTGTGGTGGAAGCCGTAGGCACTCCGACGCTCAAGTCAGTAATATGGATAAGTCGGAAGTAAGGAGATTAAGGCCTGAAATTACCTCAGTCTCTGTTTGATTGCCGTGAGGGCAGGGTATTACGATTTATACGATGATAGGTAGTAGTGCAATCTGATCCTCTTTTCCTCCATTTGTTTGTCGTGACTCTTCTCTTTTATAGCCCCCCTGATGTGGGGTCTATCTTCTACTCGTTGGGGTCACTGTAACTGATGACTTAATGGTAGGTTTTATGTCTAGTAACTAATGGCTTGATGAAGGTGTTTATGCCTGGTAACTGATGGCTTGATGAAGGTGTTTATGTCCTGTAACTGATGGCTTAACGGTCATCATGAGCTGATAAGTCAGTGGTGGTGGGCTTTGGGCTAGATTTTGATAGTGGGCCTTGGATCTCTGGTCTCGTGGTTGGCCCAGAAGTGAAATATCGATTTTACCCTTGGGCCCAATTTTATCCCGTACAGTTTGTCCCCTACTCTCTAAGTCTAGAAGTCCCAGACTTGGAGAGTACCTTCGTGCATGTCGAATGAGTCAGGATATGGGTAGTCGTTTTGCTGATCCTAGAGGCTTAAAATTTAATCAACGTGATGCTCCGTCGTACGGACTGAGGGAGTCTGACTTCAATTTTCTCGTTATAGTTATTTCATTGGGTGTTCCTGGTTGATTGATACATATGGTGGTTCATGAGGTAACCTCAGTCGACATAGTCATATGGATTAAGGGAGGAATGGTAATTATTTGTCTCGACATGTCGTATGGAGTGAAGGAAGTCCATGACCTCATTTGACTCGACATGAGTCCCTAGGGGGTGTTTCCTATCGACTGAACCAGATGATGGTTCAGGAGCAGTTTCACTCGACATATCATATGAAACGAGTGAATCGCATAATCATTTTTGACTCGACACGAGTCACTCGGGGGATGTCCCCAGTCGACTGAACCAGATGGAGGTTCAGGAGTTATTTCATACGAAATTGCGTCGTATAGACTGTAGGGAGTCCATATCTTTATTTGACTCAACATGAGTCTCATGGGGGATGTCCTCTGTCGACTGAACCAGATGATGGATAAGGAGCAATTTCACTCGACATGTCATATGAAACGAGTGAATTGCATAATCATTTTTGACTCGACACGAGTTACTCGGGGGATGTCCCCTGTCGTCTGAACCAGATGGAGGTTCATGAGTTATTTCACACGACATCACGTCGTATGGACTGTAGGAAGTCCATGTCTTCATTTGACTCAACATGAGTCTCCTGGGGAATGTCCACTGTTGACTGAACCAGATGATGGTTCATGAGCAATTTCACTCGACATGTCGTATGAAACGAGTGAATTGCATAATTATTTTTGACTCGACACAAGTTACTCAGAGGATGTCCCCTGTCGACTGAACCAGATGGAGGTTCAAGAGTTATTTCACACGACATTGCGTCTTATGGACTGTAGAGAGTTCATGTCTTTATTTGACTCAACATGAGTCTCCTAGGGAATGTCCCCTGTCGACTGAACCAGATGATGGTTCAGAAGCAATATCACTCGACATGTCATATGAAACGAGTGAATTGCATAATCATTTTTTACTCGACACGAGTCACTCGGGGGATGTCCCTGTTGACTGAACCAGAGGTTCATGAGTTATTTCACAAGACATTGCGTCTTATGGACTGTAGGGAGTCCATGTCTTCATTTGACTCAACATGAGTCTCCTAGGGAATGTCCCATGTCGACTGAACCAGATGTTGGTTCATGAGTTATTTCACATGACATCGCGTCATATGGACTGTAAGGAGTCCATGTCTTCATTTGACTCAACATGAGTCTCCTGGGGAATGTCTCATGTCGACTGAACCAGATGATGGTTCAGGAGCAATTTCACTCGACATGTCGTATAAAATGAGTGAATTGCATAATCATTTCTGACTCGACACGAGTCACTCGGGGGATGTCCCTTGTCGATTGAACCAGACAGAGGTTCAGGAGTAACTTCTCTCCACATGTCGCATGGATTGAGAGAGTTCTTTTAAACCAAGATATTCAGGTGTGTTATGTCGAATGACATAGTTTTCCTCGCTAGGCTTTTTTATGCAGCTTCTTATTCGACGATAGGATTCTTCTCGGCTTCTTTTCAGCTATCTAACGTAAAACCATAGTGTAAGTTTCTAGGGATTTTTGGCGGGAATTTGAGGCTCCAAAATGGAAGGGTGTATAAGAGAGCATCGAGCGTTCATTTGCCACATTCTCAAAATTTCCTTTCAAAGATCGTGTTGGGAAAGCTCTCAAGCCTTCAAGGTATTCTTCAAAAACCCATCTCTTGTCCTTCCTTTTCTTTAAACATTCATAGTGTAGATTCAAGTTGTTCTTCGATAATATAGGCTGTTTGATTTTTAGGATTTAGGAAATATTTTCAGAATTGTGTTTGTGGGTTTTGATCTTTAGGAAATAGGTTGCTATGGAGTTTAGTGTTTATATGCTTGTTGTTTGGAGGATGTCGAGTGAAGAATCCTTAGGCAGCTTAGGTGCTAAGATTGATAGTTATGTCGGATCTTCTTCGAGTGAGACGAAGGAGGATGAAGTATATAAAGATTGGTCATATCAAGGGTTGATTGAGGCTGGTATAGTTACCTTGGCTAGGCCATCCCAGGAGGTCCCTATCGAGGCCATACCACTAAGGACTTTACCAGCAGTTGGAGAGTCGAGCGAATTACCTAGTACAAGTGAACCTACTAATTTATTATCTAAGAATCCCGCTAGTCGAATGAGCAAAAAACTGCTAAGGGAACTCATGTGCAAGTATAGGTTTCCCGACTCTTTGGAACTAAGGGTACCTTTGTCGAGTGAGAGGATTGATTATAAAGTTCCGGGGTGGATAGGATTCTACGTGCGTCCATTCTCTGATGGGCTGAGGTTCCCTATACCAAGACTAGTTTGGGAGGTTCTGGATCATTTTGAGGTCGCTCCTTCTCAGTTGATGCCTAATGCATGGAGGATTTTATTGTCGATTGAATGTATGTCTTTCGAATTATGAGTACTTTTTGAGGTGAAGGATGTCTTGGCCACATACTACCTGAAAGAACACTTGAGGGAGAAAGGAAAATATACGCAGATTCTTCGTAACAGGAAGGCGCATTTAGTTACCGGATTGCCGACTAATGATAGGGGAAATTGGCAGTCCGATTATTTCTTTGCAATGGGTGAGGGTATATTTGGATCGGTCGGGGCTAGTCGAATCCCAGAATATTGGAGTTTGTCGAAAGAGTATTGTTCCTTCTTTAATGTTTAATATTCAAATCTTCCTACAAATTTTGAATAACCATGCATTTGTTGCTGCAGATCCCTTGCGAAATACATCATTTGTTTCGACTGCTCGAATAATTTCCAACACCTGAGCGATTCTAACTTTACCGGCTGAAGAAAGGTACTATAGAACCATATTAGTGGAGAAAAGATTGAGGGCGACTCTGTTGTGGAAGGATATTCACAACCGAGAAGGAGAAGGTACACTTTTGGCCTTTTGTAACGACATATTGCCCGTGATAAATTGTAGATGGTCGTATCGAGAGTTATACGGAGAGTCTAAATTTCGAAAGCCCCTAAAACCTGAAGAACTTTTATACGCAGAGGATATGATGACTGGACTATTTACAGTAGCCTCACTCGATGAAATGAATAGCCAGAGGAAAGCAAGGAAGTTGGAGCTGAAAGAGCCAGAAGTCGAGAAAGAAATTGGTACTCAACCAAAAGAAGTCGTCTCAAGTGAGGCTGTCGTGGAAAATGGGAAGTCGGCTGAAATGAATTCCTCAGGGAAGAAAAAGAAATCCATTACCAAAGTGGAGGAAGACGCTGATAACCTCATTTTAAAGGTTCCTCACGAGTCGACTGCAATCTCTGATCCCTCAAGCATCGATTCATTTGTGGATGGGCTTCTTCTAGAGGGGGATGAAGAAAGGTTAACACGGATCGGTTCGGTGGACGTCATGAAGAAAGCCATAACTTTGAACTATCAAATGAGTATAGCAAATTTTTTTTTTTTTGTCGAATGACCTCTGACTTGGGTTTTTCAGGCATTGGAATGTAGTCTGTACATGCGAAAAAATACGAAATCTAGTCAAAGAAGGATCTGGGAGCTGGAAAAAACATTCTCAGTGGTGAGGAATGAGGCTTCAGATCTGAAGTCCGGGTTGGTTGCTTCCCAAAGAAAGGAAAAAAGGCTTGAGAATGAGTTGAATGAGGTTAAGGCTACTTTAAAGATGGAGAAGGAAACGTCTGAATTAACGATCGACAGTTATAAGTAAAGTTTTGAAAGCGTAAAGAAGGAAAAAGAATAATTTGTTAGAGCAAATGGAGGAAATTGCCATCGATTCCATGATGAAAGACAGATATGATTTGATAAAGGAATATCTTGCTGGGAAACATGTAGACTGGAAGCCTGAGAAGTGGATTCGAGAATACGAAAGACGTGTAGCTGGTATTTCCTCGTCGACAGAGGATGATGGGGAAGAAAAAGGTCTGGAGGTCGAGTCCAATGAGGGGGAGGTAAAGCCAATGGCTGTTCCTGAAGCATAAATGGGAAGGATCGAGGAACAATTGGAGGAAGGAGAGGATGTTGGACCAGTCGTTGTCGATACGGAATCTAGGATGGAGCTTGAAGTTCAAGAAGATGTTATTGCCAGTATTCCAGGGACTACCGAAGAAGGACCAACCAGTGCCTTTGAAGTTTAAGGATTTGATATTCTAATGTAGGTTTTTGTTAACATTTTGTATAAAGTAAAACTGCGTTGTCGAATGAAAAGGCGATACGCCGAAATTTTGAGCAAGGCACTTTATTTTGTCGTATGAGGGTGAGTCCATAACGAATGATTTTAACTGATAAATTTTTATTGCAATCAGTCGAATGACTTCTACAAATTTCCTTATTTCATATTTTGAAAGATAACTAAGTATTTCGAAAGGTAACTGTCTCAGAAAATAACAAAACATAATTGTTACCAGATGAATCGCTTAAGATGAACGGCGTTCTAACTGTTACGGATGGGAGTCCCTTCCATGGTTTGTAGCTTGTAGGCTTCTCTCCCGACAACTTTTGTGACGAGGTATGGACCTTCCAAATTTGGTCCCAACTTTCCATCTCCAACATCCTTTATGTTCTGGAATACTCTGCGTATGACCCAATCTCCCTCCTTGAATGTCCTGCTCCTGATGTTTTTGTCGAAGTATCTGGCCATCCTCTATTGATGAGCAGCCAGTCGAATGGAAGCTTGGTCCCTTAATTCATCAATCGTGTCGAGATTGAAATTCATGAGCTGTTAATTAGTTTCATCGTCAAGCCATTGGTAACATGGGGACGGGATGGCTTCTTCAGTTAGTATTACTGCTTCCGTTCCAAATGCCAGTGTGAATGAGATTTCGTCTGTTGAAGATCGAACTGTCGTCCTGTATGACCACAACACCCCTGGAAGTTCATCCGCCCAAGCGCCTTTTGCCTTCTCTAATATTTTCTTCAAAGTATTCAGAATCATTTTGTTGGATGATTCGGCCTGGTCGTTCACTTATGGGAAGCTTGGGGTTGAAAAGCTCAATTTTATGCCCCAATTCCTGCAGAAGTATTGAAAATAATGGCTGATGAATTGAGAGCCATTTTCAGTCACGATTTCTCCTGGTATGCCAAACTGAAAGATGATATTCTTCCAAATGAATGTTTGTGCTTCCTTGTCGCCTATTCTAGTGAATGATTCAGTTTCGATCCACTTCGAGTAATAATCTGTCATCACTAGCATATAGACACACTGGCCTGGCGATTGAGTTTTTCTAGTGGGAGATATGGATTTGGAGCAAACCTTTGTCACTTGTCGCACCTTTTAGTGAATTCAGTTGAGTCAGACCTAATTGTCGGCCAGTAGTATCCTGTCTAATGGGCTCGAAGGGCCAAGCTCCTTCTGCCAGAGTGGTTCCCACATTCTCCCTCGTGCAGCTCCGTCAACACATGATGTGCTTCATCGTGTGTGAGGCACTTCAAGTAAGGTCCTGAAAGTGATCTTCTTAGCAGCTGACCTTTGAATATCACGAACCTTGCAGACTGTCTCTGGACTTTTCTGGCTTGCATTCTGTCGTCTGGAAGCATGCCCTCCTGCAAATACTTAACGATAGGTGACATCCAAGTGTCGACTGAACCGACAGATGCGACTATCGTTTCTTCCTTCCAAATTGCCAGCCAGTTCAAATATACTACTGGTATTGTGTGTGGTTTGTCTCTTTCCATTATTGATCCAAGGGTGGCCAGAGCATCTGCTTGGGAATTCTCGCATCTTGGGACTTGGGTTATGGTGAATTCTTCAAATGTCGATTGAATATCCTTTACCTTTTGTAAGTATGATGCCATCTGTAAACCTCATGCATGATAGGACCCCTGGATCTGATTGACGATCAACTGAGAATCAGACTTCACTTCTATCTTCCTGGCTCCTAGTTCTTTGGCTAAGGACAACCCTGCAATCAGTGCCTCATACTCTGCCTCGTTGTTGGTAACTCTAAAACCGCACTTGATTGCTTGCTGTAGAATGTCGCCTTCCGGAGTAGTAATCATAATCCCAAGTTCGATTGCCCACTTCATTAATCTCCCTGAAAGTTCTGGTTTATAGAGTATGCTTCTCAAAGGATATGTCATGTATATCGTGATCAGATGTCCCTGAAAGTAAGGTCTGAGCTTTCTCGCAGTCGTAATTAGGGCGAATACCAACTTCTCCATTAACGGGTAACGTGATTCTGCTCCCAGCAATGCTTTATTGACTCCTGCTACGTAGACTGGGAGGGATATTTCTCCCATTGTGAATTTTTGCTCTCCACTAAACACTGTCATCCGCCTATTTATTTTATCTAACTCGGCTCCCATATCTGCGAGGGCTGTAGAGAAAATGATATTGGCTGAGGAGCCCGTGTCGACCAACACTCGCTTGATAATAAAGTTTGCCACTTGTAGGGAGATGACCAAAACATCGTGGTGAGGATTTAAATTGTGTGAATCTTCGTCGTCTGAGAACTCCATAGTCAAATTGGTGAACATTTTCTCTACAGCCATTGTAGTATGAGAAATACTGCTAGTAAGAGCCCTCGAATGTCGTTTTGCCGCCGAATAAGAGATTCCGCTGATTTCTGATCCTCTCGAAATAACATTAACGGTGTTGTTGATTGGTGGCGGTAGAGTTGGAGTTTCTCCATGACCATCTCTCTCATCCCTTCGTGCCAAGGTTGCTTTCCCATTTTCAGTGAGCAAATCAGAAATCCTTTGTTTAATAGTTCTAGGACCTCCGATCTCAGGGCTACACACTCTGCTATCGTGTGTCCATAGTATTGGTCGAATTCACACCACTTTCTAGTGTCTTTTTTGGTGGAGCCGTCTCTGGAACTTGGAGGCCATTTCACTTCATTCCCCATCTTTTTAAGTATCGATACCAATTCCCCCGGGGAAATTGTAAAGTTGTAGTGTGGGAGCCTGGGTTTGCTTACTGACGTTTCTTCTCGGTTTCTATATGGCCTCGGTCGCCTGTCAATATCTTTGTAGAAAGGCCTTCGCTCTCCCTGTGATTGATTTCTCATTTCCCTATGAGAATGAGTAACCATATCAGGTCGCCTGTGAGTAACAGGCCTTCTATCAACCCGTGTATTCGAAACGTCCTCCATTCTCTTATTTCTTTTATCCTCTTCCCATCTTATTTCCACCTGGGCCCGTGCCATGGCTTGGTCCATGGTGTAGCATCGAAACTTGGTTAATTTCTTGTAGAGTCCACTATCATATAGCAGTCCGTTCCGGAAGGCCTGTACCGATGTAGGTGTTGGTCTCTAAGATCATCCCAATAACATTAAAAGCATGATAAAAGTGTGAATACAAAAATGAAGTATAGCGGAATTATACTTACAAAGAACGGTTATAGGATGTGTTGATAACAAAAACTTTGCTTCATTTGAAATGCTCCAAGCTTTCTTTGAATGATGTTGAGCTCCAAGCAAGAGTGATTTGAGATTCCAAACTCAATGGGAAGGTTTCCATATCACCTTAGTGTGAACTTTAAGTGCTAGCTTTGGAAGAGATTTGCAACAAAATCTTCCTATTTATGTAAGGAGGCTCACGGCCAAGAGAGAAAGAAAAGGAGAGCTTTTTGTTTTTGTCTTGTGTTTTTATTTCTAAAACAAATACAATTAATCCAAATACCAAAAATTGTATATGGTTTATTCAAAACCAAAAACCAAAAGTGTTGAGAGCCAAAATTGCATTTAATGCTCTCAATCACCTCCATCACCAAAAGTGACTCAACTAACATCACTCAAAGTTGATGTGACTTCCATCACAAAAAAGTGACCAATGATGTGATTTGATGTGGGCCCCACTTGATTCAAAATCGAAGTGGGCCCGCAAACACACGTTGGCTCGGATTCTTTAATTCCGAATTAACGAATTTTTCGTTGCAACGTAATTAAATCAAATTTAATTAAATAATTATGCCTAGCTAAATCACTATTAAAGTCGCTCGCGAATTAATTCTAAATTAATTCGTTCGCCCGAATTAAAATCCAATTTTAATTCCGTTATGAAATATAATTTCATTTAATATATCGAATATATTATTTTATCGATTAATTCCGAATTAATCATTCTCTCTCTTCAAATAGAATTTTATCCAATATAAAATATCTCCGCAATTAATCCTAGATTAATTTTCTTTCTCTTATAATTAATCCTAGATTAATTATATTCGAGTCATACGTCATCGGTGAATCTTAGGGAAGCGGCCCATGAGATCCCTGGATATGTTGGCAGTAAATCCGGTCGTCGGACTATCTGAATATGTGCGTACCTGGTACCACATTTTTATGGATTTACGAGACATGGTTGGCTTCTAGCAAAGCGTTGTGCCTACTCAATTCTCCAGAAATATTCTTTAAGGAATATATAATCTATAACAGGCGTAGTATACGTAGTATTATGTATTGCGATCCATTATCTGATGTCACATGCAAGACCTGGGGCTGGAATAGTGTATGCCCCGTACGAAGCATATATCGGATCACAAGCAACTAGTCTCTATAATCGGATAATCATGACCTTGTCATATTATCCCGATAGTTACAGCATAATAGAGAACCGGTTCTATATCCACGCGTGATCATCATCTCCATATGACTGAAGTGATACTTCCGTCTTGACATCACACTTAATACACTACGATTCTCAATAAACCCAGAAGAGGCGTACACAGAACCATCGGTAAACACAGCCTCCTATCACACTTGCATAAGTATCTAATACTTAAATATATGAGAACTATGTCGTTATGCTCCCACAACGCGCACACGTTCAATACTAGTCTATTCCGTATTTTCGATGTCCAGTCTCGATAATACTATGACTAGGGATATTTAATGATTAAACCTTAGTGGATTGATATTGTCTCATATCTTATAATCTGGAACTAATCATAAGGACTTTTATCATTTATATATTCAGGTAATCTAATTACAAAATGATAAAATGCAATTTCCATTGTCAAATAGTTAATTTGTACAAAAACCACAATGTCTTTTACAAATAGTGATGCTATGGGTCATAATTGTCCAACAATCTCCCACTTGGCCTATAGCCAGTCACTCAAACATCTAACACCTGAACTATGTACATGTCGCTCAAATTTTTACTGAGGAATAGCTTTCGTCAGCGGATCTGCAATGTTGTCCTCTGATGCGACCTTCTCGATCTTCACATCGCCACGATGTATGATCTCACGAATCAGATGGAAACGTCGAAGAACGTGCTTGGATCGTTGATGAGACCGCGGTTCCTTAGCCTGCGCTATAGCCCCGTTATTGTCACAATACAATGGAACGGGCTCAGCTGCTAACGGAACTACTCCTAATCCAATTAGGAATTTACGAATCCAAACTGCTTCTTTTGCTGCTTCAGCTGCAGCAATATACTCCACTTCTGTTGTTGAATCGGCAACAGTCTCTTGCTTGGAAGATTTCCAACTTACTGCTCTGTTGCTCAAACAAAATATGTACTCGGATTGCGACTTACAGTCGTCTTTATCGGTTTGGAAACTTGCATCGGTAAACCTAGTTACCTCAAGTTCTTCATCTCCATAGATTAAGAAAGCATCTTTAGTTCGTCTAAAATACTTAAGGATATTCTTAACCGCCATCCAGTGACCATCACCTAGATCGGCCTGATAGCGACTACACATGCTCAAAGCATACGAGACATCAGGTCGCGTACATATCATAACATACATGATCGATCCGACTGCTGAAGCGAACGAGATCCGACTCATGTTGTCTCTCTCATCTTGAGTTTTAGGACATATGTCCTTAGATAGAGTGACATCATATGACACTGGCAATAGTCCCCTCTTAGATTGTTCCATGTTGAATCTCTTCAACACTTTGTCAATGTACGTGCTCTGGGAGAGTCCAAGCAGCTTTCTAGATCTATCAATGTAGATCTTTATTCCTAGAATAAAAGCTGCTTCTCCCAGATCCTTCATGGAGAATTTTAATGAAAGCCAAGCTTTCACCGATTGTAGCATGGGAATGTCATTGCCAATAAGCAATACATCATCGACATAAAGGACAATGAATGTCAGTGCGCTCCCACTAACCTTCTTATATACACAAGGATCATCCTCGTTTTGAACGAAATCATATTCTTTTATGATCTCATCAAAACATTGGTTCCAAGAATGCGATGCTTGCTTTAATCCATAAATGGATTGATTTAACTTGCAAACCTTGTCTGCATTTTTTGGTACGACAAAATCGTCAGGCTATTGCCTATAAACATCCTCCAAAAGGTTTCCGTTAAGGAAAGCGATTTTGGCGTCCATCTGCCATATCTCATAATCGAAATATCCAGCAATAGCAAGCATTATCCGAATGGATTTAATCATGGCAACAGGTGAAAAAGTTTCGTCGTAATCGACACCATATCGTTGACGATACCCTTTCGCTACAAGCCTAGCTTTGTACGTTTGTATGTTGCCATCCATGTCGGTCTTTCTCTTGAAGACCCATTTGCAACCAATAGGCTTTACGCCTTCTAGTACATCAATCAGTGTCCAAACTTGGTTGGTGTACATGGAATCCATTTCGGACTTCATGGCATCTTGCCATAAATCAGAGTCGATACCTTGTATCGCTTCCTCATTCGTAGCCGGTTCGTCTTCCTCAATAA